>MU183759.1:37982-112023 GCA_016904865.1 Pissodes strobi
ACTGTCATTCGATACCTTATGAAAACCTAAGATAGAGATGTGCAAACCGTTTTCTTTGATCTCGTGCGGTTTAGATTTTAAAGCGTGTCAAAATGTCAAAATGCCCGACTTTCAACTGTCAATATTTCGTAAACAGCTCAAGATAGGTATAGGATATTATACACGACATGTGTTTTGATTTCACTAGAGACTCCAAAAAGGTAGTAATATACAGGGTGTTCTATTTAAAAAATATATAGAGTAGGCTTTTGTCAGAAAATTATTGGAGTTTTGTTTTATATGTAATCTAGAAAAAAACTTGTCTACCAACCCTACTTTTTGCTTTTCTGTTTACATTGGTATCTTTAAAACCAAAAAAGGTACAGCGAATCAAAATGATATCAAGGTCCTAATCAAACCTGAAATAATGGATATATCTGGATAACGATCGACTTTTACGAAAAACAACCAGCAAAAACAATGTTTTTGAGACTTACACCTTTATTGTAGAATCCGAACTGTTTATTGTCAAACGAAATGTTTTGCACTTTCTCATCTTCCACATAACCACAACTTGGAAAATACTCCCCACCAAACCGAAAATTTCGTATATCTAGATAATTACTAAATAACTAAGATAAGAAGATGCAAATCGTTTCGCGCTAAGTTAAACAGATATAATTCTTTAAATGGGAGGAATGCTATTCGACATGCTACATGAAATTTATCTAGAATTTTTAGAACAATTCGAAAAACGGAAAATATGTCCCGCTCTTTTGAGACCTTTTACATTGAAATGTAATTCAATAATATTGTCAAACTAAAATCAACATGGCTAAATGATGAAATGGTTGTAAGACTAATAAAACAATTAGAAACATGTTACTTCTATAAAATGTGTATACATATGAAGGGTACAGGGGAAAAACGATCTAAGCGTCATTTCCATAGGAAACTTTTTTATTATTGGCTTCACAGAAAATTTTATTCTGGATAAAAGTTGGTGTTTGGATAAAACCTCATTTTGACAATGCTAAATTAAGGATAAGTTATACAGGGTACTCAATGATGGTTAAAAAATCAAAAACTTTGGAATATCGGAAAACCTTCTACAGAAGAAATAAAGCTCGTATTAAGATAAAAATAAAAGTCAAATACCATTTTTTCCAAAAGTGCACCGCACCGTTGCGGAGAAAAATCCATGTCAATTATTGAAAAAAACCCGTTTTTTCTTAATGTTTAATATCATGAGCATGGTTTTTATCTTAAAATACTAAAATACAATTCCCGACATCCTGCCTGAGCCTGCAGTCCATATTGACCCTAATGACAGACGTGAATTAATTTTGATAAAAATTATGCGGAATTTTAAGTGACGATCAATAAACTTGATTTTGAGTTGTTTAAATCATGAACAGTAGCGGTAAGTTAAAAAAAAATCATGTGTGCAGTTCACGCACACGGTAGAAGTGAAACCTGCATAAAACTAAACTGAGCGTAGTACTAATGACGCCCGGCGTTGCTTAAGTTCAGTGATCACGCGAAAACTACTTTTTACTTTTTTAGTGTCTCCCTTTCGTTTCCGTTTCATCGAGTCCCAAATCGCACTAAACGGTGCTAAAAAAAAACTTCAAAAAAATTCAAGTGTACAGTTCACATGCGGTAGAAGTGAAACTTTATAAAACTAAACCAAGCGGTCACCCATCTTGTAGATCCATATGTATCTTCGATTCCTCGTTTCCGTTTCATCGTGTTTCAAATCACTCCCGTTCTCAGCCGGCTAACGACGCTAAAGAAGTTTTCATTTTAAAAAGTGTGTACTAAGACAGAAGTGAAAACTTCCACAAGGCCAGATTAATATTATCATTTTATAATAGAAAACTATGAAATATAAGTATTTTATACGTATAGTATAAGTTTATACCTAAACCTGACGAAATCGATAGGAAAGAGATTAATTTTTGTAAAAATAAGGAAACAATCTGACGGTTCGGTGACAATTTCAACCAGTATTCAAGCCACTGTTTTAATCACCACTATTGCTTATTATGATGTTTTATTAATAGGACAGCTTTATAATATATATATAATATATTTTGGTGCAGTTCCGTCTTCCAACTCGATTACTCTATCCGCTCACTTGCAATTCCAATAACGCAGAATTTTATATTTCCGATATATTCATATTCAACTCTTCGATTGGATATGTAAATCAGTACATACCTAATATATTTTTATGTTGTATTGTGGAATAGTTATGACTTCCAAGTTACTTAATATTTCCTCAGTGACCTAACAGATCTTTTAATACTGTTTACCTTGCAAGTCCCGAGAGACAGTGAAAATTAATAAATTACGGTCAAGAGTTGGAAATTGGCCTGAAAATTTCTGTTCCTAGATTTATTCCTCTAGTTGTTACCCTCAGGTCAAATTTGCTAGTCAAAACCGCCCTTCTTCTACATGTCAGTCCCTCCTCGAGAGACCTAATTCCACAGATTGGATGGCTCTAGTTTCTTCTATACAGCTATGCAGATGGTGAAAAAAACTGAGATTTCATTTATCATTCCCAATTTTTTTTATGGTTTTCCATAATTGTCTTCTATTTTACTCAATATCATCAGAGACAAGGGCTATCTCGATGTTCTAACAAAAAATCTGCATTACCTATTCAGTCGTCTTTTTAACTCATCAGAAAGTAGGAAGGTACCTAATGCTAAAGAAGAACTACGAAACCTCGTTCAAAAGGGATAATAGCTTCTCATTTATTCTATTTCTTCATTACATGATTCGGTAATCATCCTTATTTAATCTAAATGAATCCGTATATAACGAAATATCCAACTTAACTTGAGAACAAAAATCATGAAATTTGGCAAAATTCAGAATGTCAATTAAATAATTAAATCGGCCTCCGATAGCTCTGTCGCGAAGTGGTAGTCTACTTCAAACAGAAGTTCGCTGCAATACTAACTTTAAAATTAATAACTTGACCTAAGCAATCGGCTTTGCTATTTACAAGATTCGACTTACCTCTTCGCTGCCGCTCAGCTGCTTCATGTACAAAATAAAATTTTTTAATACTTCTTCAGTTTTCGTAGCTACTTCTTTAAATTTGAATAATGATTCTAGCTGCTCTGAACATCGCATACAGATGATTTTTGGGAGTAGATCGTCTTCTCTTATCTAAAACAATAATTAATAAATTAGTTTTTGCTCGTTGATAGGAAGGAACGTTCCAGATAATTACACGCGAATAGATCGGTGATCAACTGTTAGGAGGCTCCACGCTCCAAAACTACATAGTATAGTGCGAGACGAGACAAGGTCTAACGTTACGAGACGGCACTGAATTGTTTAATCAGGAAAATAGACGAAACCCTGTGAAAGTCTCGTCACGTTGGTCTCGTGGACATCACTACCGACATGTATAAATCCATTAAAATTCAGATCAAATAGACAAGGTATGTGCATGAGGAAAAGCCATATTTAAAAACGTATTTGTAATATAATTTTAACGAGCTAGATTTGAGTGTGTATTTCTGTATTACCCAATGTAATAAGTGATTGCAAGTTTACTGAATATGGTGCGTGAGAACACGATGTCTACTATGAAAAGTAGAGTATACACCACACAGTGGCGGATCATGGGAAAGGCAAAGATATTCAGTATCACAATATTTTAACCAAAACTATAATTTAAAGTTTAAATAAAAAAAAAAATCCTCAATAACACCCTGTTATGAACCATAGATGAATAAAAAATTAAAAAAAAAACATTCGGACTGGTGTGAAACCATGTCAAATATTTTTCATATAAAAACAGAAATTATTATAAAGATAAGAATAAGGGACCTGACTACCAAACTCAGTAGAAACTGCTGCTGTGTTAAATCTAAAAATAGTTTAACAGGATATTTAGTAGTAAATGCCTGAAAAAAGGTAACGAACGCAATGTACGAATAAGTAGGGAAGAGCAGGGAGGTTTGAGACAAGCGAGGAAAGAGACACTATATTTATTTCCTGGAGTTGGTTAAACAGAGCCATCTAGTGATTACTGGTTTATAGCTTTAGCCAAATCTCTTATCGCTTTGCCAGCGAATCGGCGGGCGTCAGCCAATAGCAAGTGCACGTGCAAAATTGCTGCCGAAACTAAAATTTTATTTCCTGATGTAGTTGGGTCGGTCACGTTTGCCTCCCATATTAAACAAATTTCAAAAATAAATGAAGCATAATTTTACAGACATTTTGCACAGTGCAAATAAAATTTTGCACACCCACACAAGGAAAACTAGAGCTGTTTTTTATACGGGGGGGGGGCAAACTTGACCTCTATTGCACACTTTTATTGGGAAAGTTATGAGGTGTCAAAATTAAGGATTATTTTTTATTTATTATGAAAGATCGTAGAAAAAATAGTGTATGCAACTCACATTTGATGGCTATTAATACTCTCGCATTCGCTACCGACGGCGACGCGACACTCGCCTACGGCTGGTATCGTAATGCTCGTGTCTTAATAAATGCTTAATAACCCTTTCGCTAACCATGTTAGCATCATCTGGAGGTGATTAAAACTGTATTCCTCAAAGCTTTTGTTTAGTTAGTGACACTGGCACTACATCGATCAGAAATCGCTTTAAGAACCGATTTTAACAACTTTTTGAAATGTAATCGATTATGATTCTTTAAACGGTTTTATTAGCGTTCGTCAAAAAAGTTTGCTACTATACCGTTTTAGGCGGAACGTATAAACGTCAGATAAACTTAGCAAGTAATTATTATTTGTTATTATTATTAAATGTGGCAAATAATTATTTGCTTTTTTTATTTGGTTTAAATAAAAATTACTTAGATTAAATAAAATTTCTTCAATTTAAATAATTGGGCGCGTTTGATTTTTTTGGTTATTTATTTGCCTTGTGATATCAAGACTTTTTTCCATATTAAACACATATTTATTACCTTTAAAGCTTTGGATAAAAATGGATAATATCACTTTTAAACTTTTATATTGTTTACTGTGGACAACTGTTCCTGTCATGAATTTGGTAATTAAAAGCTAAGTGTTCTAACAGCATGCCTTTTACAAATCGGTGGGTTAGATAGGGTTCGGATTTTGGATTCTTTACCAATTAAAAAAAAACCTAATACATATATTTTATTCCAGCTAAAACGTGAAACCTAAATACGTCTTAAGAATAATATCAGTGTGTTTTTTATTTTTTATTTTTTTTAAGCTACATATTTGTTATAGCTTTTTTTATTTGCTAATGAAACAGACTTCTAATCAGCTTAATCACTCATCTACCTGCATGTCAATAAAGAGTACTTTTAGAAAGATCAACGCATTTTTACAACAGCCATTTATGTATCACCAACACAAACAGTAAGCATTGAACAGTTAACTAAATACAATTACTTAAAATAAATAAACAATTATTTATTACAAATGCAAGATTTTGATAACTAAATAACTGCTTTTTGGATCAAATTAATCAAAGTGTTATTTCAAATAAAATAAGGCTTGAGCAAATAAAATTGATTTGATTCAAATGAGGGACATTATTTCGTAGAAATACCAAAACATTGGTTTAAATAACCGACCTATTTAAATTAAAACACGAAGCTTTTGGAACAAATATACCTCAAACTTCAATAAAAACAAAAAGGTTTTAGAAAATATATATGATATTTTGTTCCAAACGCTTTGTGTTTTAATTTAAATGGGTCGGGTATTTAAACCAATATTTTGGGTATTTATACGAAATAATTTCTCTTATTTGCATCAAAATAATTTTATTTGTTTTAAAGTTATTTTTGTTTGATGTGAAAAGCGATTATAAAATCATAGCGCTTGTTCAGAATATAATATATTTATTTCGAACAAAGAAAATCTTAAAAATAAATCAAATAAATATTATTTTTATTCAAACCAAATATTTGTTTGCCCATTACAAACAAATATTTGCTTGAATAAACTCCCATTTTGTTTCGATCAAATTTCTTTTTCAGTGTATTAATTGTGTCACTGTGACTCGGAAAAATATTTAAAATAAAAAATAATACCTACTCATTGATTTATTCAAATTCTGAGATTTAAATGTGATTTTTATTCATGGCGTGTGCCGTGAGCATACACTACGTATATTTTTCCTCTCCGATAAAATTATCATCAAATGGCATCATTGTTTGTTCATTAAAGAAACGTACAATTTAGATATCGGTTTAGATATTAAATTGTTAGTATTCAGTGATTAAAAATCGCCTGGAATTGAGTTGAATAAATTAAGGCATTAAGTCTACTTTACATGCACGCAAAAATGTAGGCAATATTCATTGCACGCAACAAAATAGTGAATAGTTAAATACAAACAATAATTCTAGCCTCACGTCTCAATATTGTTTGTCACGTTGGCAATACCTATACCTAGATATTTAATATTGAAATATTTCTAAAGTGTAAAGGGGCTTTTAGATTTACGCAATATTTTTAATTCTGTAAACTTTGACTATACCATGTGAAAATGTAATTACCTATTAACAAGTGCGGAAAGTGGTACTTTCCTATCCGCATGTCAGGTACAATTTTTTTATTGCCAGGTGTTTTTTGTGGAGAAATTTACTTTTTTAAATCGCACAGGAAAGTAATTTAACCCAAAAGTGCGGGGAAGATTTAATAGTCTTTCTATATTTTCTTTTCGGTTTGGATGTTTTGGTAATTCTAAATATAGGTACCTCGAGATATATACACGTATATCTTGAAACCTAGAGTCACTAATCCGAAAATAAAAATAGAACAAAACGAATATAGCTTAATAATACATTTACCTATATAGTTTGGTAGATCTAATCGATATTTCTCGCTTAATGTGTAAAGCGGGCTTTACATTTACCGACATATACTATCAACTGATGATTGTAGGTACAAAGTAATAATAGAACTTGTTCCGAATTTGATTGCAGCGATATTCAGTGGGGCTAACCTTAGATTAAACTTTTCTATACTTTAAGGTGCCAACGTTTGTAAATAGCAAAAATCTAAAACGAAATGAGGTTAAAGACAAGTCGTGTCTTTAACCTCATTTTGTTTTAGATTTTTCTCCATCTCCATTACCACTTACCCGGTATGTTGAAACCTAAAGACCCAATCAAATAAATGGGAAAGAAAAGGAATGAAAAACAATCTAGTCTACTAGGTATATCAGTTTCGCCTGGCGACAGGCTCTATATTGAAAACGATTTGCTCTATAGCTATGACAAAAAAAATTTTGTCCATGGTCTACGCGCGATATAGAAGTGAAAAGTTTTCCTTAACAGCTACAGATACAATTAAATTATTAGAGTTATTAGCATGCCGTTACCCCTTCCGGTCGTTCATAGCACATACGTAGATGCGGGTCGGTCAAGTTTGCCCCCGTATTAAACAAATTTTAAAAATAAATAGAGCATAATTTTGCACACCATAAATGACATTTTGCACACCCACTTGACCGTTCCCCCGTCTGTTACAACATTTAAAAAAATTGATGCCATTAGATTCGGCTAATTTTGCACATTTTGCACAAGTTTGCACATATTCTCAAATTTTGTACATACACTCTTCGGGGAAAAGTTATTAGTGTTAAAAATTTTCCCTCCCCGTTTGTCAAAAAAGTGAAAATTTCTTATGCTACTATTTTCAGGTAATTTTTAACAATTTTGCAAACATGTTCTCAAATTTCGCACACTCTTCTGGGGAAATTTATGAGGTGTTAAAAATTTGCATTTTTACTCCCGTTTGTCACAAAATTGAACATTTTTATGCTACTATGTTCACCTAATTTTGCACCAATATTCTCAAATTTTGCACACTCTTCTGGGCAAAGTTATGAGGTGTTAAAAATGTCCATGTTCCCCCCAGTTTGTCAACAAAAATTATTTTTTTTATGCTACTATGTTCAGCTAATTTTGCATAATTTTGCGCACATATTCTCAAATTTTGAACACTCTTCTGGGGAAAGTTATGAGGTGTTAAAAATTTGCAATCCGGTTTGGATTTAGAACACCCATCTCTATTCCCGGGTTTGGTTATTTACAGATACCTACTTGTTCCGAGTAATTACGTTTGATATCAGTACGTGCTACTTAATACCCGTTAACTGTTATTGCTACTTTTCTTCGCAAGTAGTCAAATGCAATGCAAATTTTTGGTACTTCATAACTTTCCCCAGAAGAGTGTACAAAATTTGAAAATAACTGTGCAAAATTAGCTGAACATAGTAGAGTAAAAATTTTTCAATTTTGTGGCAAACGGAGACAAAATGCAAATTTTTCGTTCCTCATAACTTTCCCCAGAAGATTGTGCAAAATTTAAAAATAGATGTGCAAAATTGTGCAAAATTACCTGAACATAGTAGCATAATAATTTTTTTTTTACAAATGGGGGGAGATGCGAATTTAACACCTCATAACTTTTCCCAGAAGTACAAAAAATTTTAAATTTTTTGACAAACGAGCGGGAAAATGAAAATATTTAATACCTCATAACTTTCCCCATGATGATGACGAACTTTCCTCACAAGAGTGTGCAAAATTTGAGAATATGTGTGCAAAATTAGCTGCAAATAATAGCATAAAAAAATTCAATTTTGTGCGATGACAAACGGGGGGGATGCTCATTTTTGGTACCTCACAACTTTCTCCAGAAGAGTGTGCCACATTTGAAACTAGGTGTGCAAAATTTCCCGAATCTAATGGCTTACATTTTTTTTAATTTAGTAACAGACGAGACGACGCGACGGGGGGACGGTCTAGTTTGCCCCCCGTTTAAAAAACAGCTTTAGTTTTCCTTGTGTGGGTGTGCAACATTGTGCAAAATTATGGTTTATCTATTTTTGAAATTTGTTTAATACGGCGCCGGCGGGAAACTTTACCGACCCCCTATGCTATATAGGTAACGTTACGCATCCATTTCCCCTACTGCCCTACGTCTCCCAATTAGCGTGTGCGTATTCCCGCTCCCGTAGCGGCTGACGTACTCTTCGAACTCCCCTCGCGAGATCGGAATTTTCGTAACGCTCGAATGTCGCCCTCTTAGCAAAGAAGTTTCACTTCAAAAATTAAAAGCGGCAGTTAGAAATCTAAGTACTTAATCGAAATATTTTTGTGTAATTTTGACAATAAATGAAGAAATTTAAAAAAAAGATTCCATATTAAGGTCGAAGAAAAGCAAGTTTATAAACATCAAGAGACAATTTTCTACGTTATAGCCTTCAAAATCGGCAGTTTTAAGAAATCAATTAGTAGATGTTTTCACAAAGCAATAAAGAACGTTATTGAAAATAATAATTAGGCATATTATTTTTTCTACTACCGTGCGTAAAATACTCACTTTACGCACTATCTAAGATTCATAAAATACACCTTTTTTAATGCAGTGCGTAAATAAAATTATTTTTTATTACGCATGCATCCTAATCAACGATTATCGCACGCTGCAGCGTGCTTAAAATAATGTTTATGATGCACCTACTTTTTTAAAGGTTGTTATTGAAACATTTGCTCATGTCAAATGTGACAGATTAATATATTCGTCAATATATCCCTTAAGTTTAATATTTAAAACATTTTTGAGATTATGATGCATTCGTAATAAAAAATAGCGTATGATATTCGTGTATAAGAGGCCTTTAAAGCCCTTGCGACTTACAAAACACTCCGCTGCGCGTCGTGTTTTGAAATATGTCGCGCGTGCTTTAAAGGCCCTCTTATACCCTTATATCATAATATACTATTATGTACTAGTGCGTAAAGTAAATCTGACATATTTTTTGACATTTAGTGCAATGCGTAAAGTAATTTAATAATATTTTAATTTTTTCATATATCTTTCGGTAGTAGCAAACATTTTGTATGCTACTCATGTGCAAAGTATCCTTTTTTATTCATGGGACTGTTGCATTCATAAAAAAGGGTCACTTTATATAATTTATAATCAATTACAAACGTAAAGTATTTATTAAATACCAATCATTCTATTGAAGTGGGCTTTGCATTTACACAATATCCACTGTATTAGGCATGCGCATAACGATGAATAGGTACGATCCGCTGACGTAATTTTGGTGATCTATCTAGTAATTTCAATGCAGTCAATGCCATAATAATTGCAAAAATAATCTTTTTCTACTACCGTGCGTAAAAAACTCACTTTACGCACTCTCTAAGATTCATAACATAGATATACCATTTTAATGCTATGCGTAAAGTAAATTACTTTACGCACTAGTGCGTAAAGTAATTTAATAATAAATTTATTTTTGCATATATTTTTCGGTAGCAGAAAAATGTTTGTATGCGACTCATGTGTAAAGTACACTTTTTTATTCATGGGATTGTCGCATTCGCCTACGGTTCATGCGACAATATTCCCATTCATAAAAAGGCTCACTTTACGAACTTTTTAAGATTCGTAACATAGATATACCATTTTAATTATATGCGTAAAATTAATTCCTTTACGCACTAGTGTGTAAAGTTATTTAATAATGAGCCTTATGAATAAAAATTAAGTAATGGCTAAAAGCAATTGTTGATTAGCAAAAGCAAAAGCTTTAAGAACAAGTAATTGCTTAAAGATCCTAAGAATAAAAACCTTAAGCATTTGCTAGCATTCCGGCGTATTCTAAGCAATTGCCTTGTAAACTAGATTTACGGTGTTCCCAGTCCAAACGCCTATCGTTGAAGTGTACATGAGTACATGTATAACTTAATTTTCTGATAAAGGTAAAAGAATAATATGAAATTCTCTGTTTTGTCGACTCAAACGACGAATTATATTGAAATTGCATAATTCGTTCTGGACATACAAATCTTCAACATTATTTACCTCTTCCGAAAAATCAAATTCTTCATCTTTTAAATATTTTACAATATTGTGCAAGATAACACAACAGATGACAATTGGAGCAATTTTTTCCAATTTGCTATACACCTTATACTGCAAAATAGGAAATCTAGCATTTAATTGTCCAAAGCACATTTCAATTATGGCAGTTCTCGACAAAAAATATTATTATAATGCTGCTGAGCAGGTGTCGCTGGATTTCTTTACCGTGTCATAAGCCAGGGAGCTATGGGATAACCATCGTTTCCTAATAACAAACAGTTTTCCACAGCATTTCTTAAACAGTCATAAACATTGGAGTTTTTAAAAATTCTGCTGTAATGCACGGATCCTGGCCACTGGCAATCTATACTTGTGAACATATCTTGTACGTTACAAGTTGCTTGAACGGTTAAACTGGCAAATACCTTCCTATTGACATGTTCGTCACCGAATTCGTCAAACTTAGAACTTCCGATGTTAGTGCAGTCAGTGACCCCAATAGCATTAGGAAATCGATATTTTTGGGACCATAGCTTTTTAGCTCAATAAGTTCGTAATCAGTTTTGGCAAATTTCATCCATATTTTTGCCTTACTCACAATTTTATTCATAACGTATGTATATGTTTTGGAGACACTGGTTTGATGAACACCAATTTCTTCACCAACTGCATTTTGAAAACTTGGAATCGCCACGACACGAAGAAAAATTTTCATTTGGTCTAAAGCCGATAAAGCTCCACCACCACTTTCTTCCAGAAAATAGTTTGCAAGCCATTGCACATTTTCACGATCAAAGCCATACAATTTTTTACAATCTTCTTCTATGCATTTCTTGCGTACTTTGTAGAATTTTGCTTTCCGATTCAAAAACTCTGCTATTTTAGAATGAAAACCGGAACCAAACTAATCTAAGCAAATGTAAGGATGGTTTAGTGCATGCTTGAAAATTTACCAGCAATTGCTTATATAGCAAAAGCAATTGCCACGTTTATTCATTATATAAAGGAACTGCTTAACATTTTTAAGCAAATCCTTTTACTTTTAGCTTTTCCTTTGATTTAAAGCAATTGCTACAAGGTCAAGTAACTGCTAAACATTTTATTCATTTCAACTTAAGCGTTAGCTAGGTATTTGAAGAAAAAGCAATAGCTAAATTTTTATTCATAAGGCTCAATATTTTATGTTTTTCATATTTTTCGGTAGCAGAAAAACTTTTGTATGCGACTCATGTGTAAAGTACCCTTTTTTATTCATGGGATTGTCGCATTCGCCTACAGTTCATGCGGCAATATTCCCATTCATAAAAAGGGCCACTTTACACACTTGTTGCATAAATAACTATTTTCCTAATCATAGTAGGTAGGTATGGTTTTGGTTTTTTGGTCTAACATAATATTTGTATTTAATCTTGGAAGCAAAATAAAGGATATATTTGTATGTTAATATGCATTGGTTTCATATTTAAATATTTAACGTTGCGCAAGTATAACGGAAAAGAGTACTAAGTTGCAATATCGCTAAAAACTTTTGCTGCAAGTTTCGCGCGATATAGTGGAAAGTTTACTTAAGATTGTTTTGTTCGAAAGCATTAACATTGACGTGTATGTGCAGATCTTGTAACTTGTAACATATGAATTCATATAAATAAAGAGTGATATATGATCCAACCTGCTGACAACACAATGAGTCACATCTCACATAATTTTCATGTAAAACGATTGATTATACTTACAAGAGTAATACAAAAATGGGAGCCGCCGTATTAGCATGTTGACCGATCAACCTTCGACTATCCAACAACATAGGGCAGTGATGTTAATATTACACATTATTTTCCCCACCTAATCTTGTATATTTTCTTATATAATCGGGAAATTCCCACAAGGCGACAATTTAAATTATTGTCGCGGAAAATCAGTATAAAATAAATATAAAGAAAACAAATGAAAAACGATGTTTGGTAACAGTAAGTTAATAATTAGTTTAAACTTTGAAGATAAGCTGAATTCGTGCTCAACAGAGCAACATTTGTTCGGATAACAGGTACATTTTCAACTTTCACGTTTTCCCCCTACAAATTTAATATTATCAAATTTCTGCCCCTTGTTTCCTACGGGTCTACTTTTAGACAATTTTCCCCTACAAGAAGGGAAATTTCCATCACTGCCCAAGAGCATAGCCCAAATGTGACATTAGGGCAGGGCGATAATTGAGAAACATCGATGGTAGGTCGTCGATGTCCAACATAGACGTTCCACCTCTAGGAGACTAAAACGATACTTAACCATGTATTGCTACTTTTGAGCAAGCAGGTTAGACATTTTAGCCTCTAATATGAATTAAATGACATAATACTGTAAAATAAAACTTTTATTTATCATAAATAATGCAAATGTGTAACAAAACAAAACTCATCTGCTGAAAAATACCCTACGGTATCTAAGGATTAAATACTATATTGCCATCTTGGCAACGTCTGGAATTCTTACGAGGCAACACATATAGACGCATTTACCGGGTGTCCCCACTAGAGATGAATCGCGGCCATATCTCGAAAACTATTTGCACTACAGCTATGGGAAAAAAATCTTAAAACGCAAATGGTCCCGAGAAAGCTTCGTATATTGGCGCAACCTGTGTAACGGACTGATTAATTCTAAAATTCGTTTTTCCCACAAAATTTTCAGTACGAAGATGGTGAACGAACTATTAATTAAGTTTGACTCGTTCCTACAAATTTCCTATAATTACATTTTTACGTAGCTTCACTAATAAAGGGGTGGGGAGAGGTATTACTTACTCCTATAAAAAATGCGCTACCTTCGATATTTTTGAATCGAATTTTCAACACCTATGCTCCTTTTAAAAATAATTCTTTCTAGATTCACGTAGTCGTTCGGAAGTTTTATTACTCAATCATATATTCTTTCTTTAAATTTTCAAATGGAATCATATAGTTTAATATCTCTAATCTTCGCTCTGACCCTCGTCCGAATCTACGAAACCATATTTCCCTTTTTTTTTTAAATGTATTGCTTTTGAGCGAGCTTTTGATTTATCCCGTATAATGTTGCGTTCAAAACCCTAATTATTACTGGGAACATCCCTGTTGACTATCAGTCAAGATGTGAGTTTTAACAGAATGATGTTATCTAATTCAAACATTGAAAAAAATCGTTTTTGGTATTCCCCATAAACGTAAAGTGTATCTCAAAGTATATAATATAATGCTTTTTTATTCTTCAGTAATAAATATTATGTCATCATAATCTTAGTTATATCATTGTATCATCTATGATTTTGCTACCTCATTGGCATTTAAAGATCCTTTACACAAATAGTGCACTATGTAAAAATCGACCTCTCCTATTGGCCGATCCATCTCGTATTACGATACGTCTGCGTGATGCAATCGATTTCTGTCACGAGCTCTCGTGGTATAGAGGTTTATACAGCTGGGTCTCACCTGGACGGCCTAGGTTCGAACCCCGTTGCGATTTTTTATTATTTTTTTAAGATTATTTAACAGTTTTTTTCTTGATTTTGGGTATGTCTTGGGTTAGTTTGGGTTAGCACCTGGTTAGTTTCCTTATCTTGAGCCCCCGTAGCGAGCGAAGCGAGCGGAGGGCCGTGCGGATCGACCAATAGGAAAGGCCGATTTTTATATAGTGCACTATTTGTGTAAAGGATCTTATAATGCACCTCATTGTTATGACCTGAGTATATAATGTCATTTTATTAGCATTATTTTGTACAGTAATCCTGTCCTTTTCATCAAGAACCGTATTCACCCCGTATTCCATGTTTATGGCGTTTGTCATTGTTATTCCGGTTAGTCTTCGTGTTAGGCACCCTTGTTAATTGACCGCAGGGCCGGTGCTATAAGGATGAATATATTAAAATATTCCAATCAGAAAACCTGTTGTTTGAGAAATGTGTTGAAGTGGAGTATCAGGTGCTTAAAACTATTAGTGTTCAACTAGTTTTTGATGTGTAAACATCTTGTCTCGGCAAGTGGGACGGAAATGTGGTGACGGAATGTGACATTATAACCCGTGCACATTGAAAAGCAAGCCAATCCAGGACGGCCGCGATTGCAATGATTCAAATGGCGCTTCTAAAAAGCTAGCCGCTAGGGCGGTATTAGATTCCATTATATTATATTCGTAATGTATTTGGATCCATAGCACTGCTTATTTTTAATAGACGGTTGAATTTAAAATTAATTTTTGCTTCAAAAACCTCCACAAATTCGTCCGAAGCCACGGCCATCGTCCTAAAAGAGTCCGGAAATTTCGGATTTTTATACAATTTTGCCCTTTAAAATGATTTTTAAGCGGATTTTAGACGATAAAAAAAGCATATTTTCAATTAAACGAACTGTCAAAAATATTATTCAGATGCCCAGACGTTTAAAATAATATTGAGTCATGTCCCTCTTCTAAAATTTGCAAAATTTGTTAGACTTTCCCAAATCAAAGGATGCAGCTTCAAAGATAACTAGCTGGTAGTGAATAACCTGTGTCCATAGGTTGATGTTATTCCTGGTGGCTCCGATTGAAGTTGCCAGTAAGTATTATTAAAGAATCCTAACTAATATTATAAATGCGAATTACTAATATATTATAAATGCGAATGTGTTTGTTTGTTTGTTTCTTACGCTTTCACGCATAAACGACTCAATCGATCATCATGAAATATTGTGGAGATATTTGCAAGAGTATAGTAAAGGACATAGGAGACTTTTAGCTTTTATCCGCGATTTTGCTCGCGTTCATTTTTACGGTTGGTTTTAATCCTATTTTCCATAGATTTTTTTTATTTTCTTAAGGTTATATTTGAAAAGTTTTTTTCCTTAATTTTGGGCATGCTTTGGCTAGTTTGGGGAAGTTTTGGTTCGTTTTTGTTCATTGCGTCCCTGTGGCGAGCGAAGCGAGCGGACGGCTATGCGTGAAGTGTAATATTAGACATTCTAATGCAAAAGTTACAAATGTCAGGCTGTCTGTAATCCTTAATGTTGAACGTGTTATTTCTAACGCCAGAATATAGGCAACCAATTCCAAATAAGTGGTTGCCTATATTCAGGCGTCACGCAGTCTAAGGTGGCATTAGATTTTCATGTCGATGATGTCGATATAGAATATGTTTACACATCAGTGTCTCAAGTACTAGCAGACTCGCTCAATTTCTTATTATTATCGTTCTACATCTAGTAGAATAAATTGTCGACAATGTGTATGAATCATTAATAGGATTCATGCTTGGAAGGAAATCCTTCACAGAGTCGTTTCCACAATGGGCTTTATTTTATTTATGTCAATGTCGCACAGATTAAAGGTAAATCCTATGGCACTCGACGAGCGGTGTGTGTGCGAAGATGTTAATTGACGCGGTTCTTGAATAGCTGTAGGTTGTAATTTGGGGGAACCAGATGTCGTAGGAGTGAGTTCCACAGTGTCGCAGTGCGATAGAGAAAGGAGTCCTTGTAAAGCGAAGTTCTAGGTGCTGCCGTCAGGCTCTTGCCGTTTGTCGTAACTGTCTGACAGGCGTTTCTGAGGGGGATAAGGCGGGCCAAAATCTGCCGTGAAAATATCTGTAAAACAGGGATATTTCGACCACATGTCTGCGGTGTTCCAGACTATCCAAATCCCGGGTCAACTCCGGGTCGCCGACAAAACACACAGCTCACTTTTGAATGGAATCCAGCAGCTTCAGGGTGTGCTTTGGTGCGAAACCCCAGATGTGTGAGGAATATTCTAAGCACGATCTTATTTGCGCTTTGTAGGGCAAGAGCAGCTGATGCGGTGTATGCAGTTTTTTCTTGCGAAATTGTATGCGATGCTGACTTTGCGATCTTAGCAATGTGGTCATGCCAGGACATCGCTGTTGACCGACACACACAGTAGTCCGATTTACGAGGATGAATCCTGCCATAATTATGTCCCCAGTATGTATTGACTTTCTTAGTAAACCTAGCCGCTTGGGTTTTTGCTGCACTGAATTGGACCAAATTTCTGACACCCCAGGTTCGAACCCTCTCCAGATTTTTTCTGTAACCTGCTCCTATCTGGTGAAGGTTTTCCGGATTATTGGTTTCCGTCACCAACAGAGTTGGTGAAAGTATTGCGCCCTGAGGCACGCCCGCGTTAATGGTGAACGTGTCTGAGTTGTATCCATCAACTATAACGTGCAGAAATTGGTTGTTAACGAAGCTGGCAAGCCCGAGGCTGGCAGTCCGAAGGACGGCAGTTTGTTGAGCAATCCGTCATGCCAAACTCTGTCGAATGCCTTCGAAATATCAAATGCAATCTCTAGAGATTATCCGTAGTTCTCAATTGCCCTACTCCTTATATGAGTGACATAGGCCAATATATCTCCTGTCGACCTCTCTTTGCGAGTAGTTGCTGACTTGACTACACGTTCCATACCTTTGGAGATTCTTGGAAGCAAGACAATTGGGCGACAGTTTGAGGACATGGTTTTCTTGCCTTTTTTGGAATAAGTTGCACTCGAACGACTTTCCAAAAGGATAGGTAAATACCTTTCCGTAAGACAGAGAACAAAGTTTGGAAAAAATGGGTGTTAGTTCATTGGCGCAGTTCTTTGACACGATGTTCGATATGGTGTGAAGAGCCTTGCCTTGAGGGACGTTTAAGGTAGAATGCGATGAAAACATTTTGGCGAACAAGTTTGCTTTTTCCTTGGCTGTAGTCGCCGTCAAGTCAAAGGTGGGGGAGACGTTTTATACAGTTATTACTTACTGCCTTTGCTACCGACCAGAAATTCTTGGAGCCACTGGGGCATTGCAAAAGTTTATTCCTGATCCTTTAATTGTGTTTGTCCTTATAGTTTCGCCAATCACACGTTTCCATTCCTTTTTCGCTTGTAGGTTTGCTGTTTCCTACTTACAGCTCTTTCACATCTTCTGTCGAACCAGGGCTTTCCTTTTGACGGTAACTTGATTGAACTTGGGATGTATGCTTACATTTCTGAGATTACTTGCGTAATCTCTTCGCAGCTGACTGAGGGGTTGTCAGTGCCAAAGCAGACGTTGGGCCAAGAAAAATCTAGGTAGAACTCTCTTAGATCGTCTCACACAATGCACAATTTTAATGCCAGATTTTACGAGGCAATGGCGGATCTTTCTGTAGGAGTGGCAGTTCACAAGCCGTTGTAATAAGTTTGTGGTCGGAGGTACCTAATGGAGAACCAACTGTACCTAATTGTATACTGGTCAGGATTTGTGGTTAGAAAAAGATTCAGGAGGCGGGCAATGCGCCTCTCTCTGTGATCCGAGTTGGTTCGTCTATAAGTTGAGTAAATTCGTTGCTGATGTCAATGCTTCAGCTTCTCTACTTATGAAAAAACAGACAAAAAACAAGTGGTAATGGAATCACAAAGACTGTGGACTTGCAGATTTAAGTACCTTTAGTCAGAAAGATCTATATTTTACCTGGATGAAACTTGATTTGACACTAACAAAATAGTGTCCAAAGGATGGACCGATTCTAGTTCAAAGTGCCAGACGAAAGCACCTTCAAATTAAGGAATAAAATATAGTAATTCAAGGTGGATTGGAAGATAGATGGGTTTCAAACTGCTTGCTGTAGTTTGACAAGAATATTAAGAATACGAGCTAAGAAAATTATCTTTTAAAAAGTATCCGCAACAATAGTGTAATTAGAATGGACAATGCAAGTTATCACAGTCTTCTACTATACAGAGCGCCAAACAGATCAAATACAAGAATCAAGAATATATATTAAGTGACAGTTATTTTGATTCTAGGTATAACAAAGAGCAACTTTTAAAAGTAATTCAGTTAACACTGAAAAAGAATGCAAGACGACAATCCGACAGCTGCCCAATAGTTGAAGAGTAGACTCTAGACATAAGTTTGTTTACTACGTTAATACATTATGACGAAATGTAAAGAACAAAACCAATAATGACGTACGTATATACCATAGTTATTATTATAATTCATGTCTGTTTCATTTGAAATATAGGTCATTATAGGTACATTATACTTACCTACTATGCTTTTTATTTAATTGAATAAATTACTTATAACTTTATTTCCGATAAGACATCAGTAATAACTAACTAGATTAAATATTAAAAATTTAAGATAAAAATGGTATTGAAAAGTTCTTATGGCGCGATCAGTGCAAAAATCCTGGATAGTGGACAAGACTGAGCCGTCATGTGGCAGGCTCGTCCCGTTAGGCCATGTAACGGTAAAGTCGGGTCTAGAGTACTTTGATACACGATAACTGTAAAAAAATTAATTACTTTTGATGACATTTTCTGAACACACTTTTTTGGCGGTCTTCTGAACTTATTGATATTGGCGAGAATCGGAAAATGGCGAATATTTTTGTTTTTTGAGGGAATATAAAATAAAAGATTTAAAGGTTAAAAAATTGAGGATTTAATTTTTTCCTTGATATAATTTTTTTACAGAAAAACCCATCATTCGACGAGATGCTACGTCAAAAACTGTACAAGAGGACATTTAGAAATGACGATACCAGTTATACAGAGTGAGCTCGTTGAATATGAACTTCTCGATTTCGAGTTTTGACACGACGCGCAACCACATAATATTTTAGTACTGGAAAATTGACCGATCTGGATCAACCAAACTTTCGTGCATTCAAGATTAAAGGGGAGAGTTACGAGTACAATATACCAAGAAATTCCATCGATCCGATTCAAAATACAGAATTGGTGATTTTTTAAATAAAAATAATCCGTTTCACTTTACAGTGTAGAGGTTCCGCTCCTCCTTATCTCCGTTATTTTTAAAGAATACCCCATAAACTTTTCTCGTTTGAAAGCTTAGCTTAAATACTTTCTAGAGTATTTATAGTAATAATATGCTGCCGCATTTAAGATAAACTGGTTACAAAATACGGTTTTTCAAAAATATATACATATACCTCAAAATTACTGTTACGTTTTTCTCGTGGGTTGTTAACAGAATTACAACTTTGCTATTTTCAACTAATACTCTCTTTATTCACTACCACTGTATACAATTTAACACTCTAAACTACCCTTATAACTTTACAACTAATATCTATTCAACACTCAATGATTAACTGAACTGAACTGACCAACTGATGATGGGAGTGGAGTATTCGAATACAAGAATCTCAAAGTTCTCGATTCTGCGCGGAATCGCAAGTTCTCGATTCTGACGTGTTCTCGCTTGGCTGTTGTCGAGTGCCTCTCGGTGACGCGGCGTTAAATACTAAATACTGGTTGCCAATGGACGCGAATTAAAATACGAGAACTGAAGAATTGAATCATTTGAATGTCCGTGTCTGCACTCTATAGGGCTGTTGGCAATTATTGATTATTGAAATGGCCCGCGCAGTGTAATGAACCATTTGATTGCGGTAAAGCATGTAGGCAAGGTACTTTATAAACTTTTTAATCGAAAGTAAAATACAAAAACATAAATAATTCTTCTTACAGACAAACAGAAACAAATAACACTGTTGCCGATTGTCACATAATTATCAGATTTTATCATAATTTTGCCAGCATTCTGATAATTTCCAATGGCGAATCAAAAGGAATATATTTTGCAGGTTTTAACATAATTTTCATCAAAATATGATAATTTTGGCTTAGCCGTCACATAATTTTATTTCATGCCATCGGCAACACTGGGCGTGCCGCAAATGCGCCGGTCTGCGACTTTTCGTATCAGTTCTCGATTCTTGGTTCTCGCATAAGTTTTCGATTCTCTTTAGTTCTCGAGAACCATCTTGTCGATTCTCTCAAACGTTCGATTCTCCCATCACTAGACCAACATTCGCCTTAGGTCTGCTTATATATAATCTGAAATCTATCACGAATATTCGGGAAGTATATATGATCTCGACGAGGCCATCGAGATAATTCCAGCGATCCTGAATCTTCACGATCGGCCGGGCGATGACTCATACAGATAGAGAAGCGAGCGGCACGGCGGCTCAAAAACATTCGGACGGTTGTTAGTCGTGACACTGCCTCCCTCTTAAACCTGATCGTCCCGATCAGATACTTCATGACCGTGATATGCTTTCAGCCTGTCGAGGTGGACTATTTTCAGTTTGCTTCTGAGGCTACGCTGAATTCTATACATTACGTCATTAATTCTTTTGATGATTGTATAGGGCCCTTCCCATACTGACGTAAGCTTGGGAGATCTTCCTTTCTTCCTTTGCGGATTATATAACCAGACTTTATCGTTCATCTGAAATCCCATAGAATTAGCTTTGAGATCATATCGTGTCTTCATTCGGGCGCTGGCTTTCTGCGTGTTTTCTCTGACTAATTCATGGACGTATAGTAACTTTTCCTTAAGGGAGTCTGCGTAGTCTTGAATTTCCATATCCTGGTTGTCTGGCGTTCCGAATAATAGGTCACAGGGTAAACGGAGTTCTCTTCCAAATAAAACCATGGCTGGTGTTAGTCCTGTCTTGTCATGGACTGCTGATCTATAGGCCATTAAAAATAGTGGTATGTGTTGGTCCCAATCCTTCTGATGTTCATCTACGACCTTTGACAAATGTTCTTCACTGGTCTTGTTAAACCTCTCAACCATGCCGTCTGATTGCGGATGAGAGCCCGTTCCCACTTGTCGGGTGTAGGATCCGACAAAATATCGGGTGCTCTAGTGGCCATACATTTTGTATGAAGCTGTTCACATCTATCCGATTCAGTTTTTTTGTCGGCTCGACAAAGTTTGTCGGGTGTTTTGCCAGCGCCGCACACCCGATCAAAAATCGTGTCGGATCTTGTTCGCATATGAGCTTGTATGGCGCTGTTCACATTTGTCGGATGTCGGGCCTGAAAACTCCCTATTGGCTTCATTAATCATGTATTGTTATAGTTTATCCCAGCTGAAACTCGTGCCCGTAGATCGTTGAATGTAGTTATGGACATTCTAAAATAATTAAAAAAACTTATGTTTGTCACTTTTCAATTCAGTGATTATGGTTTGAAAAGTTCCAAAAGAAAATCGTTTCTTAAGGATTGGGTGCACCCAAAATTTTCTATTATTGGCTTGTTTTCTTCTAAAATAATACAACACAACAAAATCTTCGTCGACGTCCACCGCGCACAGTCGCCTCGTAGAGAGTACCGAAATTGGCACCAGCTGCCAATTACGAACGGGTACGACAGCCGGCTAGTGTGAATAGAGGAGGCGACATCCGATTAAAAAACGGATCCTACATCCGACAAGTGAGAACGGGCTCTAAGGCGGTAGTCCGTGTTTTATGGATGTTGAGTAAATCACAAACTTTCTGGAAAACCTTGGATTCGAAGTCGCGTCCTTGATCTGAGTGCAACTCTAACGGAACAACAAATCTGCTGAATAAGTTATTCACAAGGAACTCTGCTATGGTAACAGCTTCTTGATTGGGGATCGCAAATACTTCAGGCCCTTTACTGAAGTAGTCAATTGCCACTAAAATGTACTTGTTGCCATTATTTGTTTCTGGAAAAGGGCCAGCTACGTCAGTTGCGATACGTTCAAACGGTAGGCCCACATTATACTGTTTCATTTTGCCCCTAGATCTTGTTTTGGGTTCTTGGCTTGCGGCATAGGTCGAGCACTGCCGACACCACGATTTCACATCCCGGCAGCAGTTGACCCAGTAAAATCTGTCGCGAATCTTGTCAATCGTTTTGTTCACTCCCAGATGAGCACCAGTATTTCCATTATGAACTTCTTCCAGAACTTCCGATATATTCCTCCTTGGTACCACTAACTGTGTCTTCACTACTTTTCCATCGGCGCTTTCCCAGGCTCGTTTAAAAAGTCCATTTTCCACCACCAGGGAGTCCCACTGAGCCCACAGAGTTTTAAAAGCAAGTCCTTTAGTTGATATCTCGCTCCAGCTTGGTCTTGGTTGATGTTCTTCTTTGGCTCTTAGCAATAGTGCTATTTCACTATCTTCAAGCTGATTCTTTTTAAGTTGCTCTGTGGTCCACTGCTGATCAACCTCAAATTTCGTTTGCCTAATCGGAGTTATTCCTTCTCGTTGATCTATTCTTTGGCAATGTTTACAATTATCCTTGCATAACCTTCTGGATAAAGCATCTGTATTATTATGCCATCTTCCTTCCCTGTGCTTAGCCTAAAAGTTATATTGTTGTAACTCTCCCTGACTTGACTTTGAACTGCTAGCGTCTCTGGATGGAGATGGAGACCGTAGTTGTACTCGACAGTCTCTCTTGAAATGCCCAGTCCTGCCACATATATAGCACTGATTTGAAATATTTCGGTAATACGTGGCCTATCTTCTAGTGGCTCCCGGAACCTTTGTACTTGACAATCTCTTTTGAAATGCCCAGTCCTGCCACATCTATAGCACTGGTTTGTAGCATTTCGGTTACATGGACTAACTTCTATTGGCTCCCGGAATATCCGTACTCGACAGTCCTTTTTAAAATGTCCAGTCCTGCAATATCTATAATACTGATTGATGGCATTTCGGTTACACGGCCTAACTTCTAGTGGCTCCGGAAATGTCTGTATTCGACAGTCCCTTTTAAAATGTCCAGTCTAGCCACATCTATAGCACTGATTCCGGTTGTATGGCCTAACTTCTGGTGGCTCCCGGGATCTCCCCGTGGCCTGAAGAACTTCGGTCAATTTCTTCAAAATACCGCCCATTTCAGTTAGTTCACAACTGATCGCCAAATTGTCTTCCTTGATGGATACGTCCCTGATTGGTCGCTTAGAGCTGTTACAGGCCGCCTCGATTTCCAGGGCTCTACCCAAAACTTCAAGGCTGCTATCAAATTTGGCTAAACGTAGCATCTTCTGAGTTTCTGGATCTCTGACACCGTCCACGAAATATTCAGCAACAAGTTCCTCTTGAAATTCTTCTGCTGCTCCCGGGTAGGCCAATTGAATGAGACGTCTAACGTCTGCCTCAAATTCCTGCAGGTTTTCACCAGACTTCTGATGTCGAGACTTTACTTGTGCCTGATACAGTTGTCTTTTATGTTGGTCTCAAATTTCCCCTGTTGGCTGATGGAAATAGTCTGTAATAGTTCCAGGGCAGATCCACGAAGCGCAACCATTAGTGATGTAGCCATTTCTTCGTTATTCCAACCGTTGGAAACAGCAGCGGCTTCAAATTGCCTTCTGTACATTGTCCACGATGTTTGACCGTCATACGTTGGAGGTTTGATGTTTTGTCCTGAGGCGAATGACCTCTCGGTGGGTCCTTGATGTTTTAGTCTGGTAACTTCTGCTTGTAGACTCATTTCTTTCTGTACGTCTCCTACTTCTTTTTGTACATTTCCGACTTATTTTTGTATATTGTTTACTTCTTTTTCAAATTTCTCATTTTGTCCGTCCAATATTTTCTGTAATTCTCCTTGCTCGCCAACAATTACATCCAGCATCCATTTCTGAAGCTCTGCTTGCCTTTTTTTTTTCCTGGTCTTGCAAAATTTTCAGAATCCGGTCCTGTTCAACTTGTTTTTTGTCTTTTTGGTCTTGCAAAATTTTCTGAAGACGGTCCTGTTCTGCTTGCATTTTACCTTCCTGGTCTTGTAAATTTTCCGAAGTCGGTCCTGTTCTGCTTTCCTTTTATCTTCTTGATCTTGAAAAATTTTCTGAAGCCGGTCCTGTTCTATTTGCTTTTTACGTTCTTCCTCTCCCCGATCTGCTCGCCTCTCAGCATTTCAATTATCCATAAAATCGGCCAACATTTTATTTATTTGCTCCATTTCCGCCTTTTGTTGCCTTTTATTGACTACAGAATGTTATAAAATTTTAACAGAATCCACCAATCAAACGGTCGCGTTGACGTACTTGTACTTCTTTCCTCGAAAAATACTTCGCAAGTCCGGTCCCTTCACAATCCAACTTCTGACACCAAATGTTACGTTTTTCCCGTGGGTTCTCAACCGAATTACAATTTTGCTATTTTCAACTAATACTCTCTTTATTAACACCACTGTATACAATTTAACACTCTAAACTACTCTTATAACTTTACAACTAATATCTATTGAACACTCAATGATTAACTGAACTGAACTGACCAACATTTGCCTTAGGTCTGCTTATATATAATCTCAAATCTATCACGAATATTCGGGAAGTATTCCGAGGCCACTCTATATAATCTCGACGAGGCCATCGAGATAATTCCAGCGATCCTGAATCTTCGCGACCGGCCGGGCGATGACTCATACAGAGAAGCGAGCGGCACGGCGCGGCGGCTAGTTCTATAGGGTAGCACAAAAACGTTCGGACGGTTGTTAGTCGTGACAATACATTTTTACGCTACTTCTTAAATGGCGTGGTACGTTTTTTTATTTGGCGTCTGTGACACTGGATTTTTCTTTACCAGAATGTTTTTATAACCCATATAATTTACATGAAAAACCTGTAGTAAGTGTAAACAGACTTCAGAGCTCAAGGTTTTCATGGCATTACATATAAAATATTATTTTTTGACATATTTTGTTAATCAGTTTAAGTTAATGTGGCACCTCTAGAAAGTATTTAAGCTAAACTTTTAAAAATAACGGAGCTAACGGAGGTAGAACTTCTACGAACTACTACTATTGAGTTTTGACACGAACGTTTCAATGAGACTGTAGCTCAGAGGTAGATCGTTCGCCTTCGCCTAATATACTAGAGTTATCGGGATCGAAGCCGGACGCATCAAGATTTTTTTCTTTAAAATTTATTTAGTTCTTAATATCGCTTTGTTGAAGTTTTCACTTCTGTCGTGCGCTCCAGTGGCGTAACCACGGGGGAGGCTCCAGTGGCGTAGCGTATTAATATTTTAAAAGACCAAAATAATACACGTCATTTTATTCAAGTTTAAGTTAAATTCTTCTATAGAAGCCTCATACGTATCGGAATTCCTACACAAATGTGCCCCAAATGGGATTTGGGCAGCATAAAGTGTCCTGAACATATTCATCGAAAAAATACCATTAGTTTGCTTATCTCCAGAGGCCACCATTCTGTCATTAAAAATATGAGTAAATGTTCTGCACTAATCAAACTGATCATTTTCAAATAAATATGCAAAATATCTATATTCTTTTCTAGCAATGCAAGATCTAACAACGGTATTTTGGCGAAGACAGAAGCAGACAGTACAATTTGTGGTGGGGTGCCCTCTTGGCACTTACTTCAGTATTACTTGTAGTTAACCGTGGTTACTCGCCAAAAAACGCTAATAATCTCCTGACAGCACCATACATTTCTTTCCATCTAAATTTTGACAAAATCGCATTATTAATAAGAATATTATGGGGAGTCATGAAAAGTGAGTCATACTGTATATAATTTTTTTACTAATAGCACTGATACAATCCTTATCATTATTTGAATTGATTAGATTTTGAAATTAATCATTTCCTACTCATTTTTCAAATAATACGAAATGACAACTAGTTGTCAAACTAACAAGTTCGACATTTTGACATTTTCCGTTTCCGTTTCATTATTGACCTAGGTTTTTTTTAATATTATTATTTACCTAGGGTGAGAAATGTTACTTCTCATTTGAGGAATGGAGTAAATAATGGTGATTTATCATGTTAGTAGTAAAAAATAGTATATTATATACCTAGGTTGAGAAGTAAGCCATTATTTACCGAGCAGTTTTATATCCTGAGGCGCATAGCGCCGAAGGATATAATGTGCGAGGTTAATAATGGCCTTCTCAACCGAGGTATATATAGAATTTTTTTTACTACTAACACTGATATATTACCATATTTGATTCGATTTGATTTTTATATTAGTCATTTTCTACTTATTTTTCAAATAGTTCGAAATATCAGGTAGCCTGGAAGTTCAGTTGTCTAACTGACAGATATCGTAACATAAGGTTTGTTCTAGCAGGACATTTCGGACGGTTTGAAGCCATCCGGAGTTTGCGCATAGCGATATAAGCGTCGCTTTTATTGCTATGCGCAAACTCTGGAGGCTTCAAACCGTCCGAGATTTCATGCTAGAACAAACCTATTATCTCCTGACAGCTCCATACATACAAAGTAGCTTCTTTCCATCTAAATTTTGACAAAATAGCATTATTAATAAAAATATTATGGGGAGTCATGAAAAGTGAGTCATACTGTATATAATTTTTTTACTAATAGCACTGATACAATCCTTATCATTATTTGAATTGATTAGATTTTGAAATTAATCATTTCCTACTCATTTTTCAAATAATCCGAAATGACAACTAGTTGTCAAACTAACAAGTTTGGCATTTTGACATTTTCCGTTTCCGTTTCATTATTGACCTAGGTTTTTTTTAATATTATTATTTACCTAGGGTGAGGAATGTTACTTCTCATTTGAGGAATGGAGTAAATAATGGTGATTTATCATGTTAGTAGTAAAAGAACATATTTAAGGAATTCAATGGGGAATGAAACATGATAGACTAAATGCTTTAGCTATGTTAAATATTGTGAGTATTATGGTCAAACAAATTCCAGATTTTAATGAAAAAGTTATTGAAAATTTTTATTTTGGACACTAACCCAAACAGGCGAATGGATTTTCACTTAAAAACTAGGAAACGGCAAGGTCAAAGTGCTAACCACCGACAAAAATATGTACAATAACCCTTTTTTTGCCATAAAACTTTGTTTTTTTTAACGTTTTTAAACTTCTCATGAACTTGTTTCCAACTTTATTGATTTGTAGTTACAATAAACTGTTTTAATGATTTACTCTTCTGGAATCGGTAAGTACCTACTACTCCAGGGAAATAAGGTAAAAAAAGAGGCCATCTACGGAATGAGGCCGAACAAGCTGAATTTTTGCAGAGACCTTCGTTTTGATGTTCCAATGAAGCACAAAAAATCTCATATGCCTACCCTTGTGCGTCTTGAGATATCGAAGGTCAAAGGTCATGAAAATCGGTTTTTCGCGTAAATCTCGCTTTCAGTGCATCTGACGTCGTAAGACCCCATAACAAAACTTACGTAAAATAGTATTCTCTACAAAATTGTTCATATACATTTTTTTCGTACAACCAACCGTTTTCGAGATATAGCATGATAAAGCGGGAGCGCGCATTCGTAATAAGTAGTACTATATTATACGATCATCTGCAAAAATATTTTTTCTTCAAACGTCAGTAAATCCATCATTACTCGACTGTGTAGGCGGCAGTGAAGTTTCGCTTTTCCTCCGCCGGAGCTTTACTTTTCACTTTTCCGCCGGCGGAGGTAAAAGTGTTGTCATATCAACATAGATACAATACAAACAAACTTCAAAATAAGCGTCAACAACTCAAGAGTTATTAAACTAAAATTTGTATTTATCACTCAATTTGTGACTGCATTTCTAAAAATCACTAATTTAGGAACAAATTGGTTATTATTTAATCGAACTTACTCAATAACTGCTTATCAATACGGAATTAAAACGCAATCGAAAACGCAATTTAAAAAAAAATAATTATTGTTGACAGTGTCCACTGACAGCTTTATATGACATTATTATAGCAACAAACTGAGCCTATTCACCGACACCGCACCGGTCTAAGCCGCCTTGCGAACCAACTTATCTTTAATAATAATTATTATTACTATTAAAAAGCGACGTTTTTGCATTAATTTGTCGACATTTGAAGAAAAAATAGCATATTTTATTTGGAGGAAAAGTTACTTTTCATGGCTTGCTCTCTATTACCAGCCTCACTCCGTTCGGCTGTTAAACACGAGCGCGCCATGAAAAGTATTACTTTTCCTCCATATAAAATAATATACTATTGAGTATGAATTAAGTCCATATCCAACATCACTATTTGACAATGAGGGCATGCGAAAAACCGCAAAATCAAAATTGTATAATATGATGGAGCCTGTCAATATTGAACTTAATGAAGATAATGGAACCTACGTCATCGATGATGGATTTTTGCTACATCTTGTCGTATGGAACAAAAACGATACTTTCTCCGACACTTTACAAAGGCATCTTGGTTCTAATATAATTGTTATATTTGACGGATAACCAGACAACTCTAGAAATATAAAAGCAATGGAGCAATTAGGACGAAGCACTGCACTGTCTACATCTTATGAAGTTCGCTTTGATGCAACAATGATTGTGCCAGTCACCCAAGAAAAGTTCTTATCAAACCGATTCAACAAAAATAATTTTATTGAAATGCTTATTGAACAACTATACAAGCTGCCAACATCGCTACAAAACAAGCCAAAGATGATGCAGATGTTCTAATCATCGAAACAGCCATGGAAGTACCGGAAAAAGAAAGAACCGCCGTCATCATGAGAGAAGACATTGATTTGCTTGTTCTCTTAATAGGACAAACTCAGTCACATCACCGACAAATGTTCTTAAAGAAAATTGGCAAAGGGACTACATCAAAACGGATTTATTCGTCTAAAAGTCTCGACAAATATCGTCTTGGCAAAGAACATATTTTGTTTTTGCATGCCCTCACTGGATGCGATACTACATCGGCACTATTCAACAAAGGAAAACTTCAGATTATGACAATGCTTGAGAAACAACCCGATTTGACTCACTCGGCTCAAATATTTCAAGCAGAAAACTGCCCACCAGATACAGTATTTCAGAACGGAAAGCGTTTTCTGTTAGCTATGTATGGTGCTCCAAAAGATAAAGTGAACCTTGACAAATTTAGATACACCCAATTCATTAAGGCTACACGACTTAATAAACCTGTTTAATTGTCATCCCTTCCACCTACCAGTGAAGCAGCTCGACAGCATATTTATCGGGTCTACTACCAAGTACAGATTTGGCTAGGGAAAAATCTACAACCCGAAGAATGGGGTTGGGATTTAAAAATGACATATTACAGCCGAAAACAACACTACTGCCACCTGCTCCAGACGAACTATTAAATACAATATTCCGTAATTGTAAAAAGGGTGCGCAGTACGGGTGTAGAAAAGTCGGGCTGCCATGCTCCAAAGTTTGTGATCAGTGTCACGGACAGGCATGCCTGAACCCGCCAACAGAGTTGCAAAACATCGAAGACTTCAGTGACCTTGAGCCTGAAGAGGTTTTGCCAACAGACATAGAGCCAACAGATATAGAGGACGCATCTGACGAAGATAATGTGTTGATAGATGTGCTAGAAACCCGACGAAGACGAGGAGGAAGGTACGGAAACATAAGGCGCGATAGCGCCAGGTACAAAAAATTATAGATTAATGTTAAAAAACTTTTCCTAAGATCGAAAACATGGATTAGGCCTACTGGGGATACCATGTCAAAAAAAACGCGCCTTGCATTTTACTTCAAAAGTGGTGTGGAAAAGAATGTATTTTTTGTTATTAATTATTTATTATAAATTTTTTTATAAATAAACAAATTTTTAACGGCTTTAACAATGGAAATTTAATTTTCCAGTCTAACAGATTAATGAAAATGCTTTTATATTTATAGGTCTGCAGTATAATACAGTATTACCTATTACGAATGCGCGCTCCCGTTTTATCATGCTGTATCTCGAAAACGGTTCTTCGTACGAAACAAATGTATATGAACAATTTTGTAGCGAATACTATTTTACGTAAGTTTTGTTATGAGTTATTACGACGTCAGATGCACTGGAAATGAGATTTTCGCGAAAAAACCATTTTCATGACTTTTGACCTTCGATATCTCAAGACGCACAAGGGTAGGCATATGAGATTTTTTTGGACTTCATTAGAACATCAAAACGAAGGTCTCTGCAAAAAATCAGCTTGTTCGGCCTCATTCCGCAGAGGAAGTTTTATTTCTCTGGAGTATACCTATTAATTTCTTTAAGTGCAACAATTGCCATTCAAGACGGCGCCGAATATGATTTTGACGACTTTTGAGTAAAAATTGGGCGTGTCACTCCCAAAATTCACCGCCTTTGGTGAGTTAACCTCAGCCAGCGCCAGTGGCAAGCTTTGCTCTCCCACTTTATAAACCCATGAGCAACCACTTATTCCCTCTCCCCCCCCTCCCCCACACGCCACTGGTGCGGTCTTAAACACACATTTTCGAAACTTTAATAAAAATTGCGCTGAAACTCGATCTCAAAATGTAACACGGCCTTTACACCTCTACGGAATGTAAAACTTGAGGAATCGAGATAAAAATGCTCCAAAAATCCTTAGAACCTACAGTCCATTAATATTTCTCTCGGTAAAAACTATTTCAAAACTTATTTTTATAAGAATCTAATAGGTAGCAGGTAGAATAAGAACAGTTAAGAAACACATAATAGCTTATTTTCTTCTAGTCAGTACACACAGACTGTAAATGTAATTACTTCAATTGAGCTCTTCCTGCTCTAGCCACTTTAGGAGTCGAAGGTCAGAACCTAAAAGAGTTAAAAATAAACATACGTAACATTTCTAATGATAAGTAAATGAGATAAAATCCAGTCTTACAGAATATGTAATCTATTTACGTTTATTTTTAGTATATTATTCCATCCAATGCGGAGACATTTGTAATAAGTCCTAGTATAAAATAATATTAGGTATAATAAAATATATAATTACATACATAGACACATTTTACATATAATGTTCTAAACATATCTTTAACTACTTCTGAAATTTGACAGTTGAAATTTCAAATGTTTGTAACTTTGGCCGGCTGTCAATTTTTCGACACATTTGCGGGGTACCTCGCTTAATTTTAAACATACAGGGTTGGGGTTTCGCGACACTGTGCTACTTTTTTGTGATATAAACATGCCGTCAACAAAACTTTCATAGCCCTCGTGGAATTTAGAGTTACCGCGGGTGAATTTGAAAATTATTACTTTTGTCTTATTAGATAGCTGAAAATCTATTCTTTTAGTTAGTTTTTTTCTTGCGCCATCTGTTTTAACGTTATAAAGCAAATATACGTTTTTTTAATGGAAGATCCTGTACCTATATTTTTATCTAGTTAAATTAGGCATTTTCAGGGATTTCCAAGAATATATAAGAGTAGGTATATATTTATTTTTAAAACTAGCTGAATAAACTACAGTTTTCTCCAAATACATTCTTATTTAATAGTACTAGGGCTGATGAAAGAAAAGAAACATTTTTGGATATATATTTATTCTGAAGAAGTTTTGAAGTGATTTTGAAATATATTTTTTTATTAATCCCACAACGCACCAACCTAAATACTTAACAGTATAAATAATTAATAATAATTTAAGTTTGCGTTAACAACAACAGCATAAACAGACATTTTTAATGACTATAGAACTTGATGAAAATGATTACAATTTTCTCTAACACATAATTCGCACCTTTTGGCTATTCGTTTTAGAGCGGCCATGAGTATTATTGTAATTGTAAATTTTTAAATGCGACGGTAATGGTTTCACGAAGTTCATGTGGGTTACGGTGACGCTTGGCATAAACTTTGTTTTGAAAGTAACCCCACAAAAAAAAGTCCATCAAAATATACAGATCGGGTGATCGCGGGGGCCCATCTTACTGGTCCACGAGTTCCTATATAACCATTTTCGAGGAAAACGGTTATCTAAAAAGAGCCGAATTGTCAAGGAATTATGACGTTCAAGCCGGCTAAAGGAACATCATTTATGAGGAGTTCAGGAACTACATCTTTCAAGATACCTAGATACCGGCCTGCTGAAGACTCTCCATAAATTCTATATTCTATTTGTCCACCCAAAATGAAACATGTAACGCTTAAGTCGAACCTATCCTGCCGCTCACGCTCAAATACGTGAGGGGTGAGGGTTTTCGTGGTGCCAGTTTCTAGCATTGTTTCTGTTAAAAAAGCCAGCACTTGAGAAATACGCCTCATCGGACCATATTACTGAATGAGCAAAATTTATGTTTACTGGAATTTGTTTTAGATACCACTTGCAAAAAATTAGCGGACGTTCATCATCCCCAGAGTGTAAGTTGTGAACAATATGTGTTTTGTAGGATCTAAATGTTTTCCTATATACTAAGGTCTAAACATATTTTTTTAATGTTTGCTGGGCTCTGCTTTTAATGGCCCTACATGATGTTAATGGAGTTGCTACTACAGCTACGGCTACAACATTGGTTTCGTGTATTTCTTGATTTCCTTATGGAAGGCTTTTGGCTCGACTTTTGGTCTTGGACGCGTAAATGATCAAAAGAGATAATTTTCAAATTCACCCGGTATCTCAAAAACCATGAGGGCTATGAAATTTTTGTTGACGGCATATTTAGTTTCACAAAAAAGTAGCATACTGTCGCGAAAACCGCAACCTTCTATCTTTAAAATTAAGCGAGATGCCCCGTGTCGAAAAATGGACACCCTGTACAATTTTAATGGCTTGACTGCGAGCAAACTGTTGTGCTGCACTGTTCTTAGGATTTCGTAATCTAGAGTCTGCTATTAACTGCTAGTTTTATCAGAAGTACCTGAAAACCAGAAAATTTAGACTTCCGGCAAAACCGGAAGTTGGTGCCAGACGATAGATTATGAAAACTTAATCATTAGGAACGTTCAAACCATGTCGCTCTAAGTTTAGCCATTTACATTCTACAGAATGGCCAAGTCGCGAATTTTTCAAAAAATATGTACATACAATTTTCCGTAAAATTAAAAAATTTAATAATTGGTATAGGTTTATTTGAAAAAACAAAACACGTCAAAATCTGACATTTACGATGCTCTTTGTTTTTAGCGATAGAATACCTGCTTAGACTGCACCTTTTCAATTTAATATTTTTTATAGCACCTGTAATTACGTCCCTTATTTTTAAAGTTAGATGGCGTCAGAAAAATTTTCATAGCACTTTTGGTTTTTGAGATACAGGGCGAAATTGAAAATTATCATTTTTGAAGCACCCCCTGTATGTAAGTTGTCTTTAAACATATCAAAGAAGTTAAAACGTATTCTTATAGACTTTTTTCCGTAGAACCCAGTGACGTCGACAGTTTTTTCTAACATCTTCCGTTTTTTAGTTATGAAGCAAACTTTGTTTTTGTTTTCCTAATGGCAGACCTATATTATTTTTTATCCTTATTACGCATGATGTCAGAGTTGAGAATTAAAAAAGATCTTCTGAATAAGTTTGAAGGTATTACATATCTAATTAATAATTGCTTATATGGATTTTGATTTTAATAAGTTTTAGCTACTAATTGGAAACAAAAGAAAATTTTAGAAAATCTTATATTCTGAGATTGTTTTTGAAAATAGTTGTATACAATTATATATTTTTTGAAAGCCCACATTATGCCTAATAAATATAAAAAAATAACATACAGGGTCCATTTAAAAAAAACATAAGTTTGCTTCATAATTAAAAAACTGAAGGTGTTGGAAAAACTGATTACACCACTGGATTCTACGAAAAAAATTCTATAAGAATACTATTTAACTTGTTCGATAAGTTTAAAGATGACTGAGATACGGGGGTGCCTCAAACCCTGTATCTCAAAAATCAAAAAGGCTATGAAAATTTTGCTGCCGCCATCTTTGTTTTCCCAAAAAAGTAGTACATGTCGCGAAAACCGCAACCCTCTATCTTTAAAAATAAGGCAGATACCCCGCAAAAGTGCTGAAAATAGGATACCCTGTACAGGGTGGCCCGTTTAAGACGAGCCTATACCTTATATCGATCCAAAACTACGAGGGTGGCAAAAAAATCTTAAATACAAAAGTTGGTCCTAGTAAAATGATCTTTATTTTCTTGTATTTTTGTTTAATTGCCACTTTTTTATATACAGGATGGTCAAACAAAGTTATTTTTTTAATGAAACACCCTACATTTTTGGATTCTACTTAAAATTCTAAACATATTTGACTCGATATTGGACGTATGATATTATAACTCTAGAGTTAGTAGTTTCACAGCTATCAAGAGTTGAAAATAACAAGAAGACCATTAGAGATGGATTCAAATGAATTTCACATTGCTATCTTAACTTTTCAAGAGCTATCTGATGGTACTAACTGACAGGTAGTATAATGGGTACAATATCTGGTGCCTCCGTACCATCAGTTAGCACCATCAGGTAGCTCTTGAAAAGTTAAGATAGGAATGTGAAATTTATTTTACCTATTCCATCTTTAATGGTCTTCTTGCTACCAAGGTGAAAACTAGCCAAAGTACCGAATTTCAACTGTTTGTAATTAGTTGTGAAACTACTAACTCTAGAAGTATAACATGATACATCAATTATGCTTAGAATTTTAAGTAGAATCAAAAAATTAAATAAAACATAGGATGTTCCATTTGAAAAAAATTAATTTTGTTTGACCAGCTTGTATATATAAAAAGTGACAATAAAAAAAAATCTCGAAAAAAATACAAACAAAATAAATAAAGATCATTTTACTAGGAACAACTTTTGTATTTAATTTTTTTGCAATCCCCGTAGTTTTCGAGATAAGGTATAGGCTCGGGTATAGGCAATACCTCTAGGCCTCTCTTAAACGGGCCACCCTGACGGTGGCTCGAATTCGAGTCGATATGTACGGAGATCTCGAAAACCGTAAGAGATACAGTGTCAGTCAAATTGGGGCAAATTGCACATTTAGGGTATTTCTGGAGATATTCGAAAAAAATTTTGAAAAATCGTTTTGTGTTTTTCCTGGGCTTATTTAGAAACTGATTTCAAATTGAATTGCACTTTTGAATTGCCACTTTTTCCCCTCTATACAATCAATGGTGGTATCCAGTTTGGAATCCCACGTTTCGTCTTCAAGGGCTCATCATCAACTTTATTTTTTAAATACGAACCTAAAATTTTTTATATGGTTTTTCAGATGATATTGGTGTTATTAATTTATTAATATAAATATGTGTTTACAATTTTTTTTATTCTTTTTCCTTAATTTCAATTTTTTTTAAATTACTTAGCTTGCTTTGGCGTAATTTTATATAGTTTGTTACTTTTGAAATTTTTATATTCTATAAAAATATTTTATTTTGTTTTTTTTGTGAAGTGGAAAATTGGAGCCTTTATTTCGAGCTTTATTTTTAGTAATACAGGTTCGTTTATTATTTACCCCAAAACCGAGCCCAAAACAGATTAAATAATTTAAAAAATAAATAAAACAAAAATTTTAAAAAAATTAAAAAATTAAAAACATATATTCATATAATAAAGCCAATATAATCTGAAAAACTATAAAATTAAAGCTCGTATTTAAAAAAATAAAGTTGATGATGGCCCCAAGGATGGCTCCTTGAAGACGAAACGTCGAATTCCAAACTGGATAACACCATTGGATGGAACGGCAAAAATGAGAATGCAAAAGTCAAGGCAAAAGTGCGTATCAATTTAAAATCCGTTTTTAAATAACCCCCCCCGGAAGAAAATCAAACGATTTTTCAATATTTCGGTTTTTCTGGATATCTCCGGAAATACTCGATATTTCAAAACTTTCTAAACGGCATATTGTTAGGCACCCAAATGCGCAATTTTGCTCTAATTTGACCGACACTGTATCTCTTACGGTTTTCGAGTTCTCCATACATAGACCCGAATCCGAGCCACCCTGTACATACCTATATGGTAGCCCATTAGTGTGAGGAAGCCTTGGAGGAAGCAAGATATCTCCCTTTCTACAATAAATAGGAAAATGTTTAAACAAAAGTTGTGTGGATATTAGAGAGATATAGTTGTAGAAGAGTATTATATATACAGAGTGGTCCCGAGGTTGGTCCGAAAAAGCATGGCACGCCAACATTGTTTTTTCAATAGCATACCCTTGTGATTCAATTTTCTATGAATATTTCATATAATAAATCTATATACTTAAATCCAATTGTTTTTGACCACTGTAAATTACTATTTTGGACACTTTGGAAGGCTCCAGAATCTAAACGGTTCGATTTAGAACAAAACGGCTTGCACTTTACATTATCTTAAGTCTTTAATAACCTATGCTACATCCGGTTAAATCGAACGTTAATGTTAGAAGAAAAAGTAATAAAAACTAAGGAAAGTGCAAGGCGTTTTGTTCTATACGATAAGCTGTAGGTTCCGTCTAGACAAAGAATATTATATGCTAGAATATTCTTTGGTCTAGATGAGCCCTAATAGCTAATAGCAAAAAGGTGACGTTAATTTAAAACTCACTCGTTCTATTTAATAACGCACATAACCGTTTCTCTCTTACTATGTACTTAGTTATTTATGAATTTATACGTTTGATTTATAAGCATGGTTCAACAATAAGTGGTACAGGGTGCATGGCCCGTTTATCAAGGGCCTATACCTACCTGCCTTATTTCTAAGATAAGGCAGGATTTACCAAAAAAAAGTTTTATACAAAAGGGATATTCTTAGTAAAATGATCTTTACTTCTTTAGTTCCAGTCATACTTGAGTTGATCTATCTGTCACCTCCGAGGTCACCTCATTAAATAAGCGGAACGTTCTAGGTATAGGTATATTATTGATTCTTTGGATAGCCCTTCAAAAGCCAAAGTCAACAATACGCAATTATGGGTTTGCAAGCTACCACCGTTTCGATATTAGCGATTATCTTCAGTATTGAGACGATGATTTAGCCGCCATAGCTCAAGCTACAGTGTCCAAAGCTAGGTCTAAAGTCACTGTAGCTCAAGCCTATGTCGCTTGTTATTCCGGTATTCCTTTGTTAAATCCGGTAAAAACGACGAAGTGTTGCCAAGTTCCGCAGACTGCTACTTTTCTCATTGTTTTTGAAATGGAGGGTGAAGTATATTATTGCATATCTGACTGACTAGTGAATAGAGATTTTAGTAGCAATTCTAATTATACATTAATATAGCACGAATTAGCACCTACAACGGATCCTGTGACTTACCGTTTTGGGTTGGTCAAATTTGCCCCCCGTATTAAACAAATTTCAAAAATAAATGAACCATTATTTTGCACACATTTTGCACACCGCAAATAACATTTTGCACACCCACACAAGGAAAACTAGAGCTGTTTTTATACGGGGGGAGGGGGAACTTGATCGTTCCCCCCTACCCCCGTCTGTTTCAAAATTCAAAAAAAATTATGTCACTCGATTCGGCAAATTTTGCACAATTTTGCAAACCTATTTTCAAATTTTGCACACTTTTATGGGGAAAGTTATCAGGTGTTAAAAATTTGCATTTTCCCCCCGTTTGTCAAAAAGTTGAAAATTTTTTATGCTAGTAGGTTCAACTAATTTTGCGCACTTATTTTCAAATTTTGCACATTTTTCTGGGGAAAGTTATCAGGAGTTAAAGATCTGCATTTTCGCCCCCGTTCGTCAAAAAGTTTAAAATTTTTTATGCTTCTAGGTTCAACTAATTTTGCACACCAACTTTCAAATTTTGCACACTTCTCTGCGGAAAGTTATGAGATGTTATATATTTGCATTTTCCCATTGATTTTCCCTCCGTTTGTCAAAAAGTCGAAAATTTTTGATGCTGCTAGGTTTAAGTAATTTTGCACACCTATTTTCAATTTTTGCACTTTTCTGGGGAAAGTTAAGTATGAGGTGTTAAAAATTTGCATTTCCCCCACGTTTGTCAATCTTTAAAAATTTTGATGTTGATAGATTCAACTAATTTTGCACAATTTTGTACACTTATTTTCAAATGTTGAACACTTCTCTGGGAAAAGTTATGAGGCGTTAAAGATTTGCATTTCACCCCCGTCTGTCATGTAATAGTTATGAGGTGTTAAGCATATCTTTAACACCTCATAACTATTCCCAGAAAAGTGTACAAAATTAGAAAATAGGTGTGCAAAATTAGTTGAACCTAGCAGCAGCAAAATTTTTCAACATTATGACAAACAGGGGGGAAAATGCCACTTTTTAACACCTCACATAACTTTCCCCAGAAAAATATGCAAAATTTGAAAATAGCAAAATTGTGCAAAATGAGTTGAACCTAGCAGCATCAAAATTTTTCAACTTTTTGACAAACGGGGGGAAAATGCTAATTTTTAACACTTCATATCTTTTCCTAGAAAAGGGTGCAAAATTTGAAAGTAGCTGTGTAAAATTGTGCTAAGTTAGTTGAACCTAGCAACATCAAAATATTTCAACTGTTTGACAACTGGGGGCGGGGGGGAGAGAGAATGCTAGTTTCTAACACCTCATAAAATCTTTCCCTAGAAAAGTGTGCAAAATTAAAATAGGTGTGCAACCTTTGAAAATAGGTGTGCAAAATTGTGCTAATTTAGTTGAACCTGGCGGCTTCAAAATTTTTCAACTTTTTGCCAAACGGGGGGGGGGGGGAATGCTAATTTTTAACACCTCATATCTTTTCCTAGAAAAGTGTGCAAAATTTGAAAATAGGTGTGCAAAATTAGTTGAACCTACCAGCAACAAAATTTTTCAACACAAACGGGAAGGGGGGGGGGGAGGGGGGAATTCAAATTTTTTAACACCTGATAACTTTTCGCAGAAAAGTGTGCAAAATTTGAAAATAGGTCTGCAAAATTAGTTGAACCTAGCAGCATCAAAATTTTTCCACTTTTTGACAAACGGAGTGCAAATTTTGAACATCTATTAACTCTCCCCAGAAAAGTGTGCAAAATTTGAAAATAAGTGTGCAAAATTGTGCAAAATTACTAGCAGCATCAAAAAATTTCGACTTTTTGACAAACGGGGAGGAAAATGCAAATCATTAACCTACTCATAACTAAGAGTGAAAAATGTACAAAATTAGAAAATAGGTGTGCAAAATTAGTTGAACCTAGCAGCATCAAAATGTTTCAACATTATGACAAACGGGGGGGGGGGGCGGGGGAATTCATTTAGCACCTCATAACTTTCCCCAGAAAACTGTGCAAAATTTGAAAATAGGTGTGTAAGATTGTGCAAAATGAGTTGAACCTAGCAGCATCAAAATTTTTCAACTTTTTGACAAACGGGGGGGGGGGGGGGGGGGAATTCAAATTTTTAACACCTCATATCTTTCCCCAAAAAATGTGCAAAATTTGAAAATAGGTGTGCAAAATTGTGCAAAATTAGTTGAACCTAGCAGCAGCAAATTCTTTCTGCTTTTTGACAACCTGGGAGAAAATGCAAATTTTTAACACCTCATAACTTTCCCCCAGAAGGGTGTGCAAAATTTAAAAATAGGTGTGCAAAATTATTTAAACCTAGCAGCATTAAAATTGTTCAACTTTTTGACAAACGGAGGGGAAATGCAAATTTTTGACAACTCATAACTTTCCCCAGAAAAGTGTGCAAAATTTGAAAATAGGTGTGCAAAATTTGCCGAATCGAGTGGCAGCAAAATTTTTGAATTTTGTAACAGACGGGGGGGAACGGTCAAGTTTGCCCCCCATATAAAAAACAGCTCTAGTTTTCTTTGTGTGGGTGTGTAAAATTTTATTTGCGGTGCGCAAAATTGTGCAAAATGTGTGCAAAATTATGTTTCATTTATTTTTGATATTTGTTTAATAGGGGGGCCAAACTTGACCGACCCAACCATTTGGCGTATTTGACGACTTTTTTCAGATATTAGTCAATATTGAAATTAAGTTAGAAAAGCTGTTTCTTAATGTGTTCACCCTCGGGTCACACAAATTTTACAGTAAGGTGAGGGGTAATTTTAAAAACTTAAATATATAAAAAACAAAAAATTAAACGTTGCACATGTTGCCAAATTTCACAGGTAAAAATATTATAATAAATTAGCAGTAACAAGTATTGCTTATTATTATTGCAAAACTGAAATAATAAAACACATATTTAGGTTCCCATGCAGTAGCCCGCAGGTAGGTATTATACCAAGTATTATACCTATCTAGGTACTTTTTATAGTAATTTTATTATGTATTTTTTGTTGTTTATTACGGTTGCCTATAGAAGTACCTATAATATTGTGCCTAGACCTGGGAAAAACTATAAGTGTAACTAGATAAGTACCTATACCTAATACTAATAATCTTTCTGTAACAGCAATGAACATATCTAATTTTCATTAAGTGTATCAAAATAAAAAAACACTGTTTTAATTTTAATTATTATTATCATTACAAATCAAGTTTTCTGGAGGTACCTTTCGACGTACCTACCTAAGCGGACAGCCAATTAAACTAGATACAAAATAACAACATTCAACCTGGAATTTTTAAAAGGTATTTAGCAACAACAGCCGAATTAAATGAAACCACTCTGCAATAATAGCCGCGGCATAACATTATTATAATAAAATTGATAACAAACCGGTCTTGAGAATTTTATTTTCAACTCGAGAAGTGAGCGGCAGAACTCGCTGCTATAACACAAAGAACGACCGTGTTATCATTTTAGAACCATCTTATCTCGCAATGTATCTTGCCAAACTTTCTATTTCCAGTATCTCAGTTGATTTACGTCAGGTGCGAGTCAAAAGAACCATTATCATTTTTATTTGGGCCGCTGTAATCAAAGATTACAATGCATCCTAGCAGGCCCACGCGAGGCAGATGTTTTAAAACAAAAAACTGAATTATTTATATCATTAAAATCGTCTAAAAATAGTCGGCCATGCAGCTCGAATATCTCGATGTTTTACTGTTTGAAAAACAAAAGACAGAAACGGATAACACGTTTGCTGTTTGCTATGCTTTTATTTCGTTTCGACAACCTACTGGTTTTAGGTTAAAATAAAAACTAAAAACAGAATCATGACTTATCACACATATGAATCATCTTACCGAAATTGACAGGCAATACAGGATTTTCCTGGGGATGTCCTTGTCGTTATCAAAAACTGATAACGTCGAGCTTTTATTGGAATCACCCGATAAGCACAATCTACACAACTGATAAAACTTTGGCGGTACATTGAACATGTTTAAAACAAACGAAAAACAAAACAAAAGTATACACAGGACATTTAATGGTGATTCCTATGTTTTCACAGCCTTCTTTATTGTTTAAACGATAGACGTTATTGTTTTTCGAATGTTTACGCACCCGAAATCACTACACTTCATTCATTTTTATGCAACGTCAAATTGCACTATGGAAAAAATAAGGCACTGCCATTTCCAAAGTATTTGATTAGGAAAAGCACTTTTCTGTAGCGTAAATACGTTTCTTACTCTTATCATGCTTGATCTCTTCGCCGGCAGACGGCGTTGACTACAAAAACAAACGGGACTTTCGTTAGGTTCGACTTTTCGAGTCCTCGATTAATTTAATCCAATAGTTACCTAACACTGACTCGAATGGAATGGGATGGGTGTATTTTAATTTAAAATGTACCTGCATAAGACAACAATAAAGTTGATTAGTAGATTTAATGATATTAAATATTTAGACGGTGCCTAAACCTTCTTTATTTAGTTGCCTGTGTAACAGAATAACCAACTATTCCACAATCATTTTAAACATTTGTTGGCTACAATTATTTAAATAAGAAAATAAAATATAAGTACTGAATTAGTGGATGTTCTAGCCAAATTGCTAACCCATCACACTACCTACCATCAGTATCTTAGTGATGGGTGATGGGTCCAACTTCCAAGTTGTCATTTGCTTTAAAGACCGCACTGCTGGAGCTATTTTTAAAAGAATCAAAATAGATCCTATGTAAAATTATCAATTTTAAAATATTAACTGTCATAATAATGGTCATATTGCCTCTTGTGATTGTTTGTATAAAAAATAGGTATATAATACTAAAATTGCATTTTGCTATTTTAAATAGCAGGACGTGTCATATTTTATGTTACCCAATTGAAAGGTAGTTCTGCTGTGCTGTGCCAACAAAATGCATAATTGTCATACCAATCTAATACCTAGTTCCAATACTAAATTAGCCCCATTTTGATTTTTTTAACGGCACCTGCAGGGTGCCTGCAAGTCAGGCAAGTGTTAACTTGAGGTCCATCATTAAAAAGAAAATTTAAAGTAGAATACAAATATTCAAAACAAAAATATACCTATAGCTGCCTATATATAGGCTGCTACAGTGACTGTTCTTGTATAAAGACACTGTATCGGCTGCTATTCAAAAAAAAAGTGAGTGCTAACCCAAACCATTATCTTTCCAAATCCAAACTAACTCAGACTTATGATAGTTTTAAAATAATAACAGAGATAATATTTTTTTGTCCTTATCAGTGTCCTATCACATTTTTGGTTACAATAATAAATAATAACATAGTTGCAGGGGGTTACATTGGATCTAGGATCATCTAGCATCTAGCATCTAGGTCACCAAGTCCAAGTTCCAAGCCAAGTAGGAATATTAATATTATTATGTTTAAATGGTTGCATATGATAAAATACCGACGAACATTTCTTATTACATATATGCCGACGAATAACAGCTTGCTGTGGACGAATCATATGGCTCCGAATACCCTCATTTCATTGGCCATTGATTTGTCACTTGGAACATCCAACCTTCATAAATGACGTGTTTACTTTACTGTTTTTCTTTAAGGTTAATATATTTTGAAAAGTTCCAGATTTTATACAAAATATTTAATTTTTCTGTTTATATATTTAAATACAAGACTAAAAGAGATGTAACACTAATATCGATTGTCTGATGAGTAACATCGGGTATGAGTTTATTACGAAAGTGCCTCGGAAGGGCTAGTATTTCGACTTCGAATCGCCACGAATCTGAAGATAAGAATGAGTGCAATAAAAGTGTTGATCTTAAATTCGATAGGGAACATATTGAAAAGCACAACTTAAGAGAACCAGTTAACCAATACATGGTTAAAATGTTAAATTTGTTGAGGGAGCTTGCGATATTCTGCCTTGTTTTTATGGCCTACGCAGCTATTACAAATGAGTAAGTACAGTCTCACTCTACAGTTACCTAACATTGAAAAATCTATTAATTCATAAATTTTCCAACAGTCACCCTAAAGTTTCGAAAGCTCCGGCAGCCTACCCTTTTTTTCCCAAAGACTCTCTAGTGAAAGATTTCTATCGGGGTCAAATAATAGCAGCAATAGAACATGCTAGGACATCAGACATATCGTTTATAATGTTCTATGCTCCCTGGGATGCAGAAAGTCAGGCTGCAAGGAAAGAATTTCTTATTGCTGCTGATTATATGAAGGACCATATAATTTTTACTGCGGTAAATTGTTGGCAACCTGGTAGTGAATGCAGAAATCAGTATAATAAGGTTTTTAGGTAAGTATAGTTTATATACTTATTTATTTATTTATTTCCATTTACATTTTTGCATGTGTTGGAATTGTCAAATACAAAGTTAAAAAAAAAATGCATTGCAAAGAAAAGATACAAACAATTAGAAACTAAAACACTAAAACTAAGCAAAATTCGGACAATTGAAAGGGTGCTAACATATAAGTGTTTGAAGGCAGAACAGGACTTAGGAATACTTCTAGTTATTTATCTTAATTCATAAACTCTTCAGAACTATAGACAAGTTTAAATTTAAGTGTTGTGATAATAAGCCATTTGTTAATTACTGTTGTGCAAATTGCTCTGGGGTATTACATCCAAGTTGTCTCGAAAGAGACTGGAAAACTCACATAAAACCAAGTATAAACTGGGAAAACATAGTGTATACTGCTTCAGAGAATGCAAGGAAAATGGTCTAAATGATAATAATTTACTGCAGCAGGCTGTTGACCAAATAGAAAAGTTACAAAAGGAGAAGCATGTTCTAAAAAATCAAATTACAGAAACAGAACAAAAGTTGGAACATACAGAAGCTGACAAAGCAAGCAATGTAACACAGAAATTACAAGTGGAGGTGGCTTCTCTGCAAAAAGAGATCAGATATATAGGGAGTATGCATAAAAGAGAGAGGAGAAAGACACAGGTCTTCGAGGAGAAGGTATATGAAAGTGAAAGGAAACTAGTCAGTTGGTGAAGTAAACAGGAAAAGAGAAGAAATTGTAGAACTGAAAAAGGAAATTAATACTTTAATGGATCAAAAATATTCTTTGGATGAAGTTACTTTCAATCCATATTCAAAATGTGAATAAAGTGGAAACTGATTTAAAAAATGTAAATAAAATTAATAGAGATATGGGGCATTTACGGTAATGTAGCGGTATCTACCGGTAGGTATACAGCGGTAATCAGCTGATTAACGTCGATACGTTCCGGTAAATGGTAATTGTCGAACGGAAGGGTGCGGATCGCGAGAAACCTTAAAAAAAAATTTATTATAATGAAGAATAATAAACGTCAAGCCATCACAATCTTGGCTACTTTTCAAATATTAGATATTAGTGATTCGGAAACTGAAGGCATTATAAAATAGTTTCAATTTCAATGCAGAAAATAAAAAGAAGAAAAAAATTAACATGTGTTTATTGAAAAGTATATTGAAAATGTTGCTTTTCGCTATATGATGTTGAAGGTATTTTAATTATTTCTCTCTAAAAATGAATGTAATAGTAAAATTATTTTCAGAGTTTCGAACTTAGATTAGCTAACTTGTCTAAGGTTTCGAAAGTATATAAGTAACAAACAGGCTCGCAGGCTAAATTTGTAGGTTATGTCAATATAAGATGTAAATAAACCGACATGTACCGACACAAATAGCAGATCCATAAAGTTGGATCGCGGTACATGTATTGGTAGATTCAGTTGAATTACAGAACGCGGTTGGTTAATGGAACACAAATTAATGAACGCTCAGATACATACCGGTAGATACCGCTCCAATTATCGTAAATGCCCATTGTTATAGCATTAAGAATGATGGAAGATGGTTTCAATTCTGCTGAATTAGAAAAACTGAAGAATGAAATAGTGGATCTTAAACAACAAAAAGATAACATATTGAGGAAAACAACCGGCAATGTTGCAACAGCATCAACATCAGAAAAGGTAAATTTTGTAGTGGAAATCTCAGGCAGTGAACCTGAACAATTGGGTCAGGAAGCGAGGTGCCAACATCTCTCACGAACTTAATGAGAAGTCTGATACCACTATAAATCATGTTAATAATGTGCTTCTTTTAACCGGGAAAAAGACTATAAGCATTATGCAAGGAATGCTATAAGAGATAGATATAAGTTGCAGGTAATTTGTAAACCGAATGCAAAATTTTGCGATGCAGTCTCAGGTATAGAATTACATATCAGGGAGTTGAGGGAGTTTACAAATTTAGATTAGGTAATAGTCCTTGCTGGTGTAAATAATCATTATGTTCATTTAGGTGACATAACTCTGTTAACCAATAAGTGCTTTCATTCCAACCTTGTTATATGTACTATACCTGATCATACAAATTTAATGTTTAAACATAACTTTTCTAATATTGGATATGTAAATGAAAAAATTCTTGGAGCCGTTTTTAATCTTAAGTTTTTTTCAAACCACATTGATTCAATAATAACAAATAATCAATTAGGGCTTGGGGATTTTGTAAGGGAGAGCATATATTTGAACAGGCAAGGCCTTGTCAGTCTGACTGTCTACGGAACTTTGAAAATAAAATTTGTGTTATTAATTTAAAGCGGATCGGCGTTACCTCTTCAATGCCTGAAATACCCTCGGAAATACCTAATGTTTTCCCCACTATTTCTGACAATGCAACTGATCCTATCAATCAAGTTGCGCCTGATTGTTTCATTGAGTGTCAGATCACTGAAGATAGCACTGTCGTAAATTTAATTGATAATGGTAACTCAACGATAATGAATGATTTGCTTGATATTCATAAGAATTCAGGTACGCTTTATAATTTTGATTCAGAGTTATCACAGGACAATGAGCATGAGCAACATTTTTTGGATTAAATAAGGATAGACTAAGCCTTTGTTTGTTGAATGTGCAGTCAGTGCGTAATAAGACTGATGAGTTATTTATGTTTTTAGATTCCTATAGGCAGCCAGATATAGTCCTATTAACAGAACACTGGTTGAAGCCAGACGAACCGTTATGTATAGAAAACTATACGGTGATATCTGGCTTTTGTAAAAGAGATTATTTGCACGGGGGTACAGCTATTTTAATGAAGAAATTTTTTTTAATACATACTCATTTTATTAAAATCAACAACGTATTTGCTTACTGAAAAATAATTTGAATTTTCATTGTGTTTTTGTAGTAAAATGAAACTATATATTTTATGTGCATATCGATCACCCCTGGGCAGTGAGCGTATGTTTTTGGAAGGGCTGGAGATAATATTGACTGATATATTTGCTGGATTCAATCTTATCTTGTGTGGTTACTTTAATATTAATTTCGAAAACGACATAGACCCATAAACTCTTGAACTTAATTACTGTCATTTCATCTAAAAATAATCGTTAGCTCTCCAACCAGAGTAACTAAAAACACTGCTTCTATTCTGGATTATGTTTGCTCCAGTATGGATGAGGTATCTTGCAGTGTTGTTAATGTACTTTCTGATCAAGCCTGTTAAAAGGCTTAAGAGACTGTACAGTAGAAAAAATTATGATAAGTTCTTGACGGCATGTCAGGATGCTGACTGGTCTAAAGTTATGACTACGGGTGCAGTTGTGAATGATTTTCACTCTATTCTGACGAAAATATTTAATAAGTCATTTCCTTTTCCTTTAACTAGAGTAAAGAACAGACACACAAAACCATGGCTTTCAAAAGGTTTAAGAGTATCCTCGAGAAATCTCCGATCTCTACATTATATTAGAACGTTCCTTTTAGAAAGCACTTGTTTTATGAACTTCTTTAATAATTACCGTAAGACTTAGGAAAACTGTATAATCCGCTAAGCAGCTACACTTTGACAGTAGAATTGCGAACTCTAGAAACGGACCGAGAAAAACTTGGATAATCGTAATAATTTAAGTTACTTGAATTGTCAACAACTGAATAGTTTTTATTGTTCTTTGGCTGATAATCTAAAAGAGAAAATAACTTCAAATTACGATTTTGGTCAATTTTTGAATAATATTAATGTAACACAGTCTTTTTTTCTTAGTCCTACAAATGTGAGGGAAATTAAAGATATTTTTAAAGAAATAAACAGTTGGAATTCTTCAGGTTAGGATGACCTTTCATTGGATATTTTTTTGCATTTTTCCGATAACGCCTTGAAAGCGCTTGCGGATACTAAAAATGACTCTTTTATTACTGGAATATTCCCGCCTTTCTTAAAGTTGGCAACTGTGATACCACTATATGAAGGGGGAGATTTCAACAATCCTTCAAATTTCAGGCCAATATCACTGTTGCCTACTTTATTGAAGATAATTGCAAAGCTAGTGAAAAAATAATTGCAGTCGGTTTTAAAAAGGTATAATTTATTGTGCGCCGAACAATGTTGCCAACTTTATTGAAGATAATTGAAAAGCTAGTGAAAAAATAATTGCAGTCGTTTTTAAAAAGGTATAATTATTGTGCGCCGAACAATTTGGCTTTCGGAGTTCTAAGAATACAAATGATGCTATTTTTGCATTTCTCGAAAAGCTTTACTTGAGTTTTAACGGTAAAGAGGCGGCTGCAGCGGTGTTCTGTGATTTGACAAAAGCATTTGACTGTGTCAATCACAGAATACTGCTGTCTAAGCTAGAAAGATACAATAAAAGGGGAGGGGCGCTAGAGTGGTTTCATTCATATTTGTCTGGACGATTCCAGACAGTAAGTTTTGCTGATAGGTCTTCAGATCAAGAGGAGGTTCACTCAGGGCTGCCACAGGGTTCTGTTCTTTACTATTTTTACTCTACATTAATGACTTGGCAGGGCTTGACATTGGGGGAAAGTTTACTTTATTTGCAGACGACTCAACTGTGTAGCTTGAGATCGAGGTAAAAAGTGATCTGGCGAAAATAAAAACGTGCCCTAAATGTATCGAAAACTAATATTATGACTTTTAAATGTTTTTCTTTTAACGAAGTTACTTTAGGAGATCAGGTAGTAAACAGAGAAAATGTAAATAAGTTCTTAGGTGTATATATAGGTCATAAATTAGAGTTTGAACATCATATTACTTACCTCAGTAAAAAGCTTCTAACTGTTACGCAATGAGAGTAATATCTAACAACCTAGATTATATAACATCTAGAAGCGCATATAGAATTATATTTGAGATATGATATATGTTTTTGGGGGTGCTGTGCCCAATATCTTTATAATATAATTTTTATTTTACAAAAAAGAGCATTAAGATATATGTGTAAGGCTAAAATTAGAGATTCATGTCGACCGCTTTTTATGTCTCATAAAGTTTTGACACTGCCTTGTTTATTTTTACTAACTAATATTTAAAAAACTTAGGAGTGAAATTAGTTCGACTTCTGTTCGCAAAACTTGTCAAATATATAGGATTATTCTACCAATACCACATTCTAGTCAGATAAAGAGTTCGATAATTTATAATAGTAGAAAAATATTTAATCATCTGCCACTTGGAATTAGGAGGGCTCAGAGCAGTGAGATATTCAGGAGGGATGTCAAGGCCCTTTTGGTTTCTAAAACTTATTATAGACGGGTTTTTTGATGATAATTTCAATTAAACCTGGTTATTTTGGTAGTTTGGGTCCAGTTTGTTCTTGTTTTCTCTTGTTTTTATTTCAATTTTTATTGCTCTGATTTTAAGTTGCAATATGTTTTTTTATTTATTTTTAACTTGTTTTGTTACTTATTGATATTGTATTGTATTTTTTGTAAATATGTGCAATGTTTGGTAAGCTGGGGATTATATTTTTCACTAATTTTTAAACCTTATATTTGTATATTTCCTTTTGTTCAACAAGCTTTGTAAATGACAATTTGTTTCTATATAAGCGACGCTTATATCGTTATGCGCAAACTCCGGATGGTTTTAAACCGTTTGAAATCGCTGCTAGAACAAACCTATTATTACCAGTCCATGAAAGATGAGAGTCAACTGCAACTGTATGTCCTCATGCTGAACAAGATTTGTTGACCCATCCCTGACACACAAGGTCCTATCCTGGTTCACCCTAATCAGGATGTTAGTCTTTGTGCTATTCAGGCAAGGGCCATTTCCCACACACCACTCAGCAACACTGTCTCACACCTGTCCGCCTTGGTAAAAAAAAAACTCATAATCTATCCCTTCGACAACTGCCAACGTCTCATCCGCGAAAATAGTTATATAATATATATAATCGCCGGCCAGCAGAGGTAGGTCGTATATAAACAGAAGAAACAAAATAGGCCCCAGTACACTGCCCTGGGTACCCCTGTATTAACATTTGCCCAATCAGTCCACTATGACCCAACAATTTGACGGCTTGACTCCTGCCTGAGAGGTAGGTCCTTATCCATTCATATGCCGGCCCCATAATACGCCAGCTTATCGAACAGTGTCCCATGATTTATGGTATCGAAGGCCTTGGTGAAGTCATAAAATATACCAACAGATTTCAGCCCCTCGTTGAAATTATCCAGGATTTTCAGATAAAAGGATAGTATGGCGTCAGTAGTTGATCGTCCAGCTCTGAACCCGAACTGCTTGCAGGTCAATATGCGGAAGGACTTCAAAAAAAAACCACCAAAAGCCCTCTCGAAAACCTTCGAGAACACAGACAGCAGTGCGATCGGCCTGCAATTCTCCACTGCAGTCGGGTCCCCCTTTTTATAAACTGATACTATGATCGCTCTTTTCAAGACATTCGGTAGCCATGTTCGAAGGAACAATTTATAAGGTAGGTCAGAGGAGTCAGAATCTCCCCCGCACGATAACTCATCAGGTGACAGGGAACCTCGTCGACACCGCAAGACCTCTTAATGGCCACAGTCCTCAGAATATTCAAATCTTCACTTTTGGCTAGAGGCGTCAAAATTATGGCAGTTGGCACTGTTGGGTAAAGTTGCGCTATCCTTTCGCTTTGTACTACTCACATCTCGCTTTGTACCATTCACTACTTGGTTTACCAATTCGATAAGGAAGGTGTTGAAAACATCAGCGATCTCATCCTGTCCCGTCACTTCCTTGCCACAGTGCACAATTCGATCAGGAATTATATTTTTTTGTTTTATGCTGGTGAGTGAGTTTATAATGTCCCACTTTTACTGATATTAGGTGAAGTTAGCAGTTTATTAGAGTAATAAGCCTTTTTGCAATGGTAATATACTTTTTTTATCTAACTTAGTACTGTTCTTGTAAAGGGCCTTTAGGTTTTCATTATTATTTGAGTATCTTACTCGTCTGTGACGTTGCCTCAGCTCAACACCCTTAACCATGAGTTCAGGAGTTATCGAAGGATTATGTGTACCCCTTGTATATTCAGTTACTTTGTTTTGATATGGAAATGACATGTCAAACAGATTGTAAAAGGTTGAAAAAAAGCAAGTGAATTTACCCTCTAGATCTAGTTGATGCAATTTAGGTAGCCACTCTTCTTTTGAAAACAAGTAAATAAAGCTATTTTTATTTTCTTGATAAAAAAACTTCCTAGAGGCTATCAGCACACTCATCAAGCTCAAAGGACAAAACCTGGGCTCTGTGGTTCGTGAGGGCGAAAGAACTTCTTGATTAAAATATCCTCGGGCCAATTGTTGGGGTTTAGTAATATGTCTTCAAGTTCCTTGTTGGCATTGAGTTTAAAATATTTGTACTCACCGGACTTCACGTCCATTTTTTCTACCCCAAATCTTATATCAGGACCAAAATTGTTTTTTAAATATTCAATAAGATCTGATTCGTTCACTTCCAGAGAAATTCTTGACACCGAGATGGATGACTGTGGCGTAGATGCCACTAGTTTGTCGTTTGTTTTTTTACACGCACCCATTCACCTTTTTTCCTTAACTGTGACGCCCTGATAGGTGACTGCACAGATGAATGGTTCAAGATGGGGTCTAGCATTTGGACTGCAGGCTGGGATTGTACCTTTGGAGTATGAGCGAGAGGCATTTGAGCAGGTAGTTTGCTTGATGATAATAAGTTCAATTTCTCAGATAGTTCAGCTAGGCCTGCCTTAAGATTAAGCCTTTCGGTTTGATGAGCTTCATACTTGGTGGTTAGCGTCTTAAACGTACTCTTCACCCTCGCCAGTTCACTTTCCTCCGTTTTGTGTCTGTCCGCAGACATGGCGCTCTCGACTGAAGTATATCGACATGCATAAATATTTGAGCAGCCCTCGTAAAATCACATTCCCGTCCCCATCCGCTTGAACATTTCCGTCCCATTTGCCGAGATTTACCCTCATACCGCTGTGTAAGATGTTTGTACATCAACAAGTAAACAAACAATCAGATGAGCTCACAGATCTCTCGGAAGAGAAAGGGATCGAAAAGAAGAAACAAAATTTTGCATTAAAACACTCCTCCACTGTCTATTATCATATCAAATTAAAAATGCACTATTGTAGTGTGCACTACACAACATTGATTGAAAATTTTGTTAAAAAATCTTATAATCTTATCTAAGAACTCTACATGAAACCATAAATATAAAACTGTTCTCTAAAGACTGTTTCTAATAACTAAAACGTAAGACTGAAGTCAATAATTAGGTTAAAATTGCACAAACATACATAAACAAAAAAGAAGCAAAACAAAAGTTACACAGTAAAAGAAATTACAGACTATTCTAACGCATCCCGATAGAATTCCTCCCTGTTGTAATACTCTTTTCTCAAAAGCAGTTTTTTTAAGCAAGCGCGGAAACGTCAACGAGTTAACAGTTTCTAAATCTGCCGGTAAGTGATTATATAATTTCTGACCCCCATAAATTAGCGACCTTTAGATCAGGGTGGTTCTTGGAAGTGGCAGGGGCAAACTTAAGTTTACTATAGATCGTACTGCCTTTTTTTGGAGGATAAAGATGATGCTCAAGAGAACCAGGCCAGCTTTACCTCAGGGTGGTATACCATATCGAAGGTGCGACTCAAGCAGAGGGAAATAAACGCCAGTTTTCTCTAACAACCTTCACAACAAAACAATCCGACGGCGACGACGGCTGAGAGTCACTATGTGGACTTCAAAACGTAGCTCGCAATCTATTTGTATTCCCAGGAATTTAGTGATAAGTGTGCTGGGTAGGAGGTCCCCATCCATCAGCAAACCTGCTATATCACACTTAAACCCAACATTGTGGGTTTTACTTAGGTTTAGGCAGAGGCGGTTCGAGTTAAACTATTCTTTAAGTCCGTTGGAATTGCGTCCTTTACCCCCAAAACCTCCCTATTCTGCCACAGTGTGGAAGCGTCGTCGGCAAAAAGTGTGAAGTCACCAGAGATATTCAGGTTAACAAGGTCATTGATGTAAACCAAAAGTAATAAAGGTCCCAAAAGCGAGTCCTCTGGAACCCCGCAGTCAATCCTTAAAGTAGAAGATCGCATCCCAGAGTATACAACAGGCTGGTACTGGGCTTGGAGGTAAGATGAATACCAAGAATGTGCCACGCCACGGAACCCATAGCTCTCGAGCTTCGACAGAAGTATTCCATGATCCACACTATCAAACACCTTGGACAGACCACCGCTGCCGTTATGTCACCCCGATTCACCCCAAAATAGACCCTCTCTAGGAAACTGTGATGGCATCATGAATACCTTTAGATGTCTGAAACCCAAATTGCCTCTTAGTTATCAGATTAAAAAACTGAAGGTAGTACCAGAGCCTCCTCTTAACGAGTTTCTCAATGACCCTGGACAGAGTAGGAAGTAAGGATATAGGTCTGTAGTTGGAGGGGTCCTCAGAGTCACCACCCTGCAATAAAATTTATTTAGGTCCTCCACTGCAATAAATTTTATTTAGGTGCTCCGGACCAATCTCAGGGCTGTAATATGTAAACAGATGGCGAAAGTCATTAATAATTGACAAACTTTCCCTTTGTTTATTTTTCGCCATTTAGAGTCTATTGGTGTTCCCTTTGTTTATTTTTCGCCATTTAGAGTCTATTGGTGTAGTATACATTTTTACCACACTCAAGCTTTCCATAGATGTGACGGTATTTATTAAAATAATTTATAAAGCTCTGGTCAGTACTAAATTTTCTTATATAATTCAGTGATCGAAGGTTTTTTCCTGATATCTTAAGACCTTTAGTCAACCAGGTTTTTTACCTTGTGTGTTTAAAAATATTGAATTTTCCATTTACTTCCTTGCAGATGGCCAGTTCTCATTGTATATCCCTCTTTTGGCACTGGTATTCAGTACAATGGACCTATAAATGCACCTCATATGATCAGTTTTTTGCAAAAACTAATGAGGCCAATCAAGAGAGTTAATGAAACCAATTTAGCATTTGAAGAGGTAGGTTAAGGAAATTTAACATCTAACTTCTATTGTTTTATTATACATACATGCATTATTTTTAAAATAATACCACTAGTATTATTTATTGTTTACGTAGACTACAAAAATACTATTTTCATTTATATTTCACCCAAACAACTGGGATTGCCTTGATATGTTTGGTTGTGAAGGAACCATTGCAATTCGATAATTTTTACTGTGATGCCCTTTTAAATATTTTTCATTTTAATATTTTTACCTATTCATTATTGTTTAATAAACAGAAGCAAATCAGCAATGATTATTCATATTTAGTTATGATTCATTAAAAAGAAAAAACCATTAGTATGACATGTTTTATCGGAATTATGACAACAGGGCTAACTTATTAAAATTATGGTGTAGTAATAGTGGCTTGTTATGTTAAATTCAAAAGTTTTAAAAGTGGTGAGTGATTACTAGTTATGTAGTAAACTAATTAGATATCAAGTTGCAAAATGACTAAAATAATGAGAATTGGTTACTTTTTATTTTTAGGCATTTGTTGTAGCTGAATTGAACACTCTGCCAAGAAGTGTTGAATTCTCAGTATATTATTCAACTGCTTTAAAATATATGGAAGCAGACTATGTAGCTAGAATTTCTTTTTATGTAAAACCTGTAAAAGTTTCTCAAAATAAGATATCGCTATATTTATGGAATCAAGTGAGGGTAAGATATTTTAAGTTTACTAAATTATATTTTCTTTATTATTTTATAGTGCTAGAAAAACAGAAACACCGAAAAATATAATATCCTTACAAAATAAATAAAATCACAACACTATTCCAAACCTCAAATAAATAAGTTTGTTTATGTCCATATTATATAACCTTATATAATAAACAAATATCTTTTGACATTTTAATCATGTATTTGTTGACTGGATCTCTTAAGTTGTTCTGGTGTATTCTCTATGGAGTTTGAGGTGAATATTTATTTTTTCTTCATTCTTATCATACTGTTGATTTGAAGTGTAAGTACCAACCCTTGAAGTGCAAATACAAATACAAATAATTTATTAATGTTAACACATATAAAGGTGTTTACACAAGTCAGAAGATTGGATTGGATTAGATTATTTAACAATAAAATCCCAATCTTTTTTTCAGTAAGAACAGCAAATACCTAGTCAAGCAATATGAAATCACAAGTGAAACACAATTAGAATAAAACACTTAAATCAAAACAAAATAAACACACCTTACTTACACTTACACACCTTACTTAATTACAGGCTAAAATCCTTAAAATTATTGGCGTAATAATCACCAAGAGAGTGGAAACATTTTTTTATAAGATACCCCGTCATTGCCCTACTGAACGTGCCAACATGCAATTCTCTGACCCCCAGTGGCAACCAGTTATATGCCTTAGGACCATAATAATAGGCTCCAGTCTTCACTTTACTAAGTCTCCATAAAATCAGGTTCTATATTAATGTTATTGCGAGTACCATGTCGATGGACGTTGGCATGCCTGACGTAGGAGTCTTCGTTAGATTTAACGTGCACCAGATGTTGAAAAAGATAGAGATGACGCAACGTTAAGGTATTCAGCCTAGAAAATGCGGATCGACAATCCTCCTGGTATTTTAAGCCATGCACCACACGAACAGCTCTTCTCTGAAGTGAAAAAATCCTGGAAGCGGAAGAGGCATGTCCCCAGATAAGCAGGGAGTAAGATATTAAGGCATTTATTATTGTGTCGAAGGCAATAACCAGGACTGGCTTCGAGAGGCGACCCGATAGACTTCGCAATAAAAAGATGTTAATTTCCAGTTTATTAGCAAGGAACTCAGTATGAGTATGATGGCACCATGTCGACGTAGGATCCAAATACACACCTACAAAACGAACAGTTTTTGCGGCATTTAAGCACAATTGATTAGCTGAAACCCAATCATTTAGATTTGCCCTTGCGTGCAACTGACAGGTCACAATGGATATTCAAAGCCGTGATATCGTCTGCAAATAAAATAATTTCGCCGTTGTCATTCGCCGTCTTATATCATTAATATAAATGAGAACTGAGACTGGTCCCAGTACAGAACCTTGCGTACCCCACATCTCACTGGTCGTGTATTAGACATATTCCAATTCAAAGAAACAAATTGTTGCCTATCAGTAAGATACAATTCAAGAAGACTGACGCTATCAGTAGTAAAGTTATACTTTCAGTTTTGCAATCAGTAACGAATTAAATAATAAAACCACGAATATTAAGAGCAAAGTTATATGGGGAGAAAGTGGTGCTAATCAGGGAAATGATGATAAGCAAAATTCACCGGGAGATCAAAATATTTTTGCTGCTGCCACCAAAAGAGCCTGGCTATACGTCGGAAAGGTAAAACAAGGTACCCAGGCCACTCAAATTTCTTCATACTTACAGAAAAAATTTAGCAATCAGCTTTGTGGTGGAACCTTTGAACGTGCACAAGGATGCAACAAGTGTTTCATTCAAGGTGGGTGCAGATATTTCACTTCTATCTGAACTAAATACTCCCTCAACTTGGCCAAAGGGTATAGCTCTCAAGAAGTTTAACTTTTTTCGTCCAAGAAGAACGGAAAGAAGAGCAAGTCAGTACTACGATCAGTTCCATAACGAAACCTAAAATAAACATTAGAGTAGCCGCTATGAATGTACAATGTATCACATACAAAATGAATCTTTTAGAATTGTTTGTTAGTAATTATGAACCAGATATTCTCTGCATAACTGAACATTGGTGCAGTGCTGACAATGTTGGTGTTATTGCACTGACAGATTATCAAGTAGTATCATCATATGTAAGATCAAACCACCGACATGGGGGATCAATGATATTTGTCAGAAACAGCTCTGAATATAGTGCTACTACTGTGAATTGTGAGAACTACGCAAAGGAATTAGTGTTTGAATGTAGTGCTATACTACTTAGGATTCAAAAAAGTAAGTACTGTATTGTGTGTGCTTATAGACCACCATCTAGTAGTTTTGTTGACTTTCTGGATGCAGCAAACGATTTTTTTCTGTTTTGTTTGGAAATGACAGCAAACATTATTTTTTTGGGGCGACTTTAATGTCAATTTCCTGAGGACAGTGTAGAAAAGCAGATGTTACTAGATTTATACAACAACTTTAATCTGGTGGAAACATCTTTGGAACCCACGAGAATACATGTGAATGCAAATAATAGAGTGAGTTCATCAAAAATAGACTTTTTATCGACAAATTATGATTGTGAATATAGAACTGAGATAGTCCAGCCCAACTTGGGTGATCATTTGGCAACATTGCATATATTTCAGATTCCGTATGATAGAATCCCGACTGAGAATAAATACGAGATAAAGAAATTTAGATGTTTTTCTGATTTTAATTTGAATATGCTTAAACAATTTTTTTCGACTATAACATCTGATCACTTATATGAGTTGGGATATAATGTTAATGCTGTTTATGACGATATCTTAAATACAATTTTATGGTCAATGGATGTAAACTCCAATTAGAAATAAGAAAAGTAACGTAATCCGAAATACAAAGAAATGGTTAACACCTGATATAGTCGAGAGCAGTGCACAACTAAAAAAATATTTTGGTTGTCAAAAAATATTGCGGACTTTGGCACCTTTGATTTGTACAAGCGTAAAAAACGTGAACACAACGATGCAATTGATTTAGCGAAAAAACAATATTACAATAGACTTATTGTGAATGGCGACAACACACAAAAAACTTTATGGAGTTTGGTAAATAGGGATATAAATAGAAATAAATCTGTTCAAAAATTATAATAAATAAAAATAATTCTTTAATTTCTGAGCCGACAGAAATTGTAAATATTTTCGCAGATTACTTTGCGTCAGTCACCGAAATATCCCTTCAACAAAAGTTTGGAGAGCTTAGATCAAAGAATTGCACATTTTCTTCTAAATACATAAATAACACCTTTTTATTTAAACCCGTTGAGAGAAATGTTATTCTCAAAATAATTATCAAATTAAAAAATAAAAGCAGTACAGGAGTTGACAATATTCCAGTTAAGGTCATAAAAGCAATTAAAGATGACATTGCAGAACCTTTAAGGTACCTTGCAGAGCTTGTTTTTGAGACTGGAATTTTTCCAGTGAGTTTGAAGACAGGACTTGTTGTTCCTATTCACAACAAGATGGACCCCACTGGCGAAGGTAACTGTAGACCTGTAGCTATGCTATGCTGAAAGTAATATCTAAAATATTAGAAAGATATGATAGAATTGTAGATTTTTTGGATGTTCATAATGTTCTGACTAACTGTCAACATGGTTTTCGCGCTGGTAGATCGACAGAGAGTGCGGCGGCGGACCTGTTGGAATTTATATATAAACAAATGGATGAAGGACTGTACGTTGTCGGTCTTTTTTTCGATCTATCCAAGGCTTTTGATAGCCTTGATCATGACTTCTTGTTACAAAAAATTCAGCGATATGGTTTTAGAGGAAATGTTCTGGGATTGATTAAATCTTACCTGAAAGAAAGACAATTCTTAGTTAAAGTGGAAGATAGCCTATCCAGTTGCAGAGAAGTTGATGTAGGGGTTCCGCAGGGTTCTGTGTTGGGACCACTATTATTCTTAATTTATGTCAATGACATGCCAGATCACATATTGACTGTAACCAAGATAATGTTTGGGTTAGTTTGGGATGACAGTTTTGCAGACGACACGTCTATGGTTGTCTCTGCGAGGAGCCATGCGGAACTCCAGGATAAGGTAAACGGTGCAATTGTACAGTTTAACCAATGGTGCCGCGCAAATAATTTAATACTTAACGTAGACAAGACTGTTTATGTTAACTTTAGAGCATCTAAATTAAGAACATTCGTACCCATTCCAAATTTAGTTATATCCAATGAAGTAAGATTTTTGGGATTGCATCTCGATGCTCAACTTACTTGGGAATCCCATATAAATTATGTGTGTGCAAAATTGAGTAAAGGATATTTTGCTATTTCTCGTATAAAATGTTTTTTTAATAAGAGCGACATTTTGAATGTATATTACTCATTAATACATAGTTATCTCAATTATAATGTGTGCCTATGGGGCAACAGTGCACATGCGATGAGAGTTTGTATAAGCCAAAAGCGAATATTAAGATTAATGTTTGGGATTAGACAGAGAGTAAGTTGTAGACCTATATTTGTACAAAATAAAATTTTGACTTTACCATCAATTTATATTTTTCAGACATTAATATTTATAAAAAGAAACCAAGATTTTCATTCATACAGTACTAGAAATGCTCAGACATTCGTAACGGATAGTCATAGGCTAAGTAAATTTGAACAGTCCCCCATATACATGGGAAAGAAATTATTCAACACATTGCCTATAAGTGTACGTTCAATTGAAGATGAAGTGTCTTTCAAAAGAGCAATTAAAAGCATTCTATTAAAAAAAAAGTTATTCTGTACAGGAATTTCTTTCCGATGTGATATAAATTAGTGTTTTGTTTGTTATTTCTATGTATGTCGTTTTATTTTTACAACTGTAAAATTGCTTTTGCTTGATATATATGTAGCATTTTGACCTGTACATCCATGTAATTTGGCTCACGTACTAAATAAAATTCTATTCTATTCTATTCTATTAAAATCGCTAGGGCATAGGTGAGTTGCCGTAATAATATCCTTAGATTTGTTTTACTAAAATTTACTAAAACGGAGTTTTATCCACAATACCGAAACAGAATTATTGCACTCGACGCGCACGTCGCTAACCATGTTAGCATTATCAGGAGATGATTAAAACTAAACTAACTTAATCTGTAATCATCTCCTGATGATGCTAACATGGTTAGCGAAACGCGCGTCGAGTGCATTAATTCTGTTTCGGTATTGTGGAAGGTTTCAAACCCATATTTACCCACAACCTGCCACATAGCTCTGGAGCCATTTGAAGAGTTGCCAATAATATCATCATTTGCTCTCATCTTAGCCTGTTCGATCGCACGTCTATACTTGACTCGAAGTTCTGGGACGGCGTCCGTCATTCCAGGAATATCCCCTGATCTCGACATGTCAGTCAAAAATTCCCGCATTTCACGTATATGATCATTTAACCAGTTTATCTCCGGGTACCTGTTAACATGGAGAGAGTGGCCCGGTGACAGAACTGCGTGCACAAAGGCCCATAACAGCAAAGGAAACAAATGAAATGTGTGAATATTTGGAGTCTCAGGGTTGGAGTTTTATTAGCAAGTGGAATGAGTCCGGTGTGAATGGAGTTTGCAACGATTTTTTTTAAAGAATCGAATCGGGTATGAATGTAGCATTTCCTGTTAATAAAAAAGTATGTAATCTCAAGGAAACATGGCCTGGTTCAATGAAAACATAAGACGCATGAGGGAGACTTTAAGACTTTTGAATGAGTATTATGTCAATAGGTCATCACTTGTATACAAATATTTAAAAAAGCGTATAACCAAACAATAGTAGCAGCAAAAAAGGAAGCATATTCTGGCTATATTTTAAATTGAAATAATGTTATAAAACATAATTGGAGGTAATAAACCAGGTTAGGGGTGTTACAAGAGTTAGTGAGCGAGAAGTGGAATTAAGTGCGGATGAGTTCAATGAGTTCTTCTCAAGACTTTCTCTGAGACAAATGGTCATTATGCAGATTTCATGAAATGCTCACTTGAGGGGAACCTGACCTCTTTCCAAGAAGTGGGTTTACTAATGTAAGGAGTGCGGTGGACACTCTCAAGAGGAAAGCCAGTATAGATATTTATCAAATGCATGTTCCTTTATTAAAAAATGGAAAAGTCAGTTGATCTCACCCTTATCAAAACTTTTTAATCTTAGTATCAGGGAGGGAGTATTTCTAGACTGTCTAAAAATTTCAAAAGTCATTTCCATATTTAAAAAGTGGTCTGTTAATGAATTAAATAATTCCAGGCCTATATATTTGGTTCCTGTCCTGTCTAAGGTTTTTGAACAAATCTTAAAGGAACAACTGCGTAATTTCTTTGAAGTGAGTGACTTGTTCGCCCATATGCAATTTGGTTTTAGGGCAAAACGATCCACTACTCAAGCAATAGTGGACCTGCTGTAGTTCATTTCGGACGCTTTCAAGAGGGGGCACTATGCTCAAGCAACATTTTGTGATCTCTCAAAGGTATTCGATTGTGTGTCTCATACGATATTGTTGAGGAAGTTAAAATATTATGGTGTACAGCCAAATAGTATACAACTGTTGGAAAGCTATTTGGTACAGAGAAAACAGCTAACATTTTTTAGAGGACAATTCTCTAGAGAATCCTATTTGGATCACTGATTACCACAGGGTTCAATACTTCGATCCCTTCTCTTCCTTATTTACATCAACGACATCTGTGAAGCTACCTCTAACTTAAGACTCTAGTTGTTTGCTGACGACACAACGTTGGCAAATTTACCCAAAAGTCTGGAAGAGTTGGTGCATCTGATGGATGGGGAGGTGTATGAGTTGAGGGAATGGTTTAGGAGTTTAGGGCGAATAGGTTAACACTGAATGAGGGAAAAACCATAAATATTACTTTTGGTTTGTGATATATTTCGGATAACACGGAGGTGGCCAAATTTTTGGGAGTGTCTTGATCCTCAACTCACTTTCGAGACGCACACTAATGCTATGGCAGCAAAATTAGCCAGATTTTTATTTGTGCTTAAGAATTTATTTAAAATCCTTTCGTTTCCTGTGTTGATGCAGGCCTTTCATTCAGTTTTCCAGGTAAACTGTGTGTATGCCGTTTTGACATGGGGACACTCGGCTCACGCTAAGCGCATATTTTCTCTTCAGAGAAAAGCAGAGCGCATTGTTGCTGGGTTGGGGTTCCGTGAGGACGCCAGGGGACATTTCATTCGATTTCGTATTCTAACTATAACTTGTAGATATATTCTTGAATGTCTTCTGTATGCGCACAGCAACAGAAATAGGTATACCCTAAATAACTTTTACCATCAGTATCCAACAAGAGATAGAGACAATGTTAGAGTTGGTTACCTGAGGCTGGGCAGATCTCGTATCTCAGTTAATTATTATGCGCCAGTATATAATTAATGTAAGAATCTCACCTTTATTACAGATTAAACAAAAAACTAAACAGTATCTAATAAACAATGCTTTTTATAATTTTCAGGAATAAATTTGTTAAATAGTGTTTTTTTTTCTTTTAAATTTGTGTATACTGTTTTAGTGTCTGCGAATTTGTATATTTTGCTAGATTTTATTTTCTAACCTGTTAAGGTGCCTTCGGACGTAGGAAGTGAATACTGTACGTGTATTAGATATTTGAATAATAATATTCCTCAGAGGAAAGACAGCCTCAACCACCTCCACAACACGATTCAAAAACACCTCAACCTTAGCATCAACAGTCGGCTTGAGTCAAATTTATGTTTGATCTAACCTGGTACTCATTAGTAGAAATAGAAAAATGTTTTGCTGGAGATTTTAAAGCATGTTAACCTTAAAACGGAGTACACCATTAAACGAAGGTTTATATAGCTTGTCTGTATTTGTCAGGGTGTATCAAACTTTGTTTAAAAGGCTGTTGGGGTCTTGTAAATATTATAAACCCAACCATTTAAGGATTTTTCAATATTAATTGATAGCTTATGCTGTATGTAGTAGATTAAAAGTAAAAATTGCTTGGAAAACTTGGCCTTACTAAGTAATGTTCCCTATGTTCTTACTTTTCCTTGGATTCCTATTTTAATAATGATTATATTTATTTGTATATAAATTACAGTTGTCTTTCACAGTGTTTGAGACGCCTATGAGCACAACAATCTGGACATCTTCATTTACTTTTTCTTATTTATATGAGAATTACATATGTGTGTGTGTTTTGTTTTACTAAGTTGCTACATTTATAATTTACTTGATCAAAGTTATAATTTTTCTGGATTTAATAATAATAATAATGATTAGTTCATAATTAAATAATCAAAAAAAAGAAGTTCTTTTCATGTTAATAGGTCTTGGATATCGAACCAGGGGATTGGAAAGTAGGGAAAATTCTACAGTGGATTTTAAAAACGAGCGAATCACCCAGTTCATGGGTAACGCCAACTGGTTCAAAGAGTTTGCAACTGTCGGAACATTTACAGCCTGGACCTTCGTTAATATTGTTTACACCAAAAAATCCTTTACATTCTGCAACTGATTACTATATGATGGTATGTATGAGAGTAATAATTATAAAATCTGAAACACATTTTTTACAAGCCAGCTTTTTCTATTATTATCTTATACTTTTTAGCTACAGCAGATATCCCAAGAATACAAAAACTGTGACAATTGGGGGCTGAGTTTTGACATGAGAAATAAAAGACTAAGTAAGTACATACTTGAGGTCGTGTATAGTATTGTACCATATAAGGCTTACAAGCATTTCATTATTCAAAATATATTTCCTGGATATTTTAGCCCGTATTTTTTTTTACAGGGAAGCTTACTTACTCAATGAATTCTTATGTAAAACAATACGAACTTAGTAGCCATGGCATATTCTCTTTTTAACTACGATATTTTAATTTTTAGGTAATTTCCTTGAGTATAAAAGGCTTAGAACTACATGTCGCTTGAAACAAAACTCTTCGAAAGCACACAGAATCTTATCCGTTACAACCGCCGCTCCTTTTCGAAATTCATCATCAAAAATTAACGAAATCACTGGCCACAAAGCAGAACTAGACTGTAATGCGTTAGGTTTAGGTGCGAGAATGTACCAAAATCTGAAAGCAGGAGAATGTCTTAATATTTTACCTCCTGAAGAGGCTAGATTTCCAAAAGGTGAAGGGAAACTGCATGGTTCTATTGAAGAACCCTCGGATGAAACTGGATGTTATATAACTTCAATGTGGCGACAAGGTAAGATATCACTCATCATTTGTCACGTTAATAAAAATCTTAATGTACTCATAACGTTTTTATTCATAATTGTTAAATATTGTATTTTTATGCTTCACTTACACTTTCCTTTTTTTTATACCTATAAAATTGTAACTGCCCGATTTTGACGATTTTTAGAATACTTGCAACTCTTTATCTAGGAGATATCAAAGTATTCAGTCATAGAAATGTTTAGCTCACCTGCTTTCTAGTTATTTATTTCTTAAGCGTCATTTCGAAGTGTCCCAGTTTCTACGATTTTAATCTATTAATTCTCCTTTTTTAGCCGCGTTAGTTTTTTTTATATTTAATCTTTATTACCGCATGTTTAAAATGATTTTCACATAACAGATATAATATTTACTGTATTTTCCAAATAAAATATGGCTTGACACCTGAAAAGGTATCAAGTAAAATAGTTACTGCCTTAGCGAAACCAATATGGTAATCCTGGAGAATCGACCCATACCGCTTTCTATTGTTATTTTCGATTATATCTGAATTATTAGTAAATAAGTTTTTATTTAAAAAAACGCATGCAGCTCCCTAGGTTTAACTACAGTGACAAAGTCATAGTAGGTTTAACCAATGTTGAATACGCTGTGGTTTAACGATCTAGATCCGAAAATTATTAATATTTGAATGCAAATAAGTATTCGGATATTATTGACAGCATTATTTGTGCATCATCTAATATATTCTGAGAGTTTGTGAAGTGTGATTCAAATAAAAATGCTATTTTTTAGAACCCTTAACCAACTTAGAAAAATTTTCCTGATGCTATTGAATGTTCAGTGGGTAGAAAATGAGAGATATGAGCTGGCGATATTTTTGAATGATAAATCTTTATCCCGATTTGCTTCTTCTCACGGAGCATTGGCTCTGTGTAAATGAACCTATATATTCGAATAATTACTCCCTACTTTTCATTTACTGCCGCTCTAATTCTATTCATGGAGGTACAGCAATATGTATAATCAAGAGATTTCTCACATCTTATACTTTCATTAATGTTGATAAATTTAATAATTTAATTGTAAAGAAAACTTTTGAGTTTTCTGTAGTCTATTTTTCGATTCTTGTCATTTTTATTTTGTGCATTTATATACCTCCAAATAGTGATGCTAATATTCTTTTTAATAACTTAGAATTACTTTTATCTCAGTTACCATTAAAGGCAACGATAATGTTAACGGGGGATCTTAATATTAATGTTCTCGACTCAACGCCTATATTACAACCACTGTTATCTTTTAACTTAAAGATGCATGTTGAGACTCCTACGCGTTTCGGAATTGGTTCATCGACACTCATATCATTGATTATGTGTGTAGTAATGCAGGGGATCGTTTTGTGGAATGTAAAGTGGTTAACGCTGGAATATCCGACAATGAAGCCATTTTGCGCAGTTTTTCTATACATTCATAACCTTCAAAGCCAATAAAAGAATTCAAAAGATTGTTTAATAAGGAAAACACGGATAAGTTTCGTGATTTATGAAACTCAACTGGTACCATGTCCTGAATACTAGGAGTCCTCTTGAGAAATTTCACTCACTTTTGCTGAACATTTTTAAAGGGTCATTTCCTTTTTTTTATGGCAGTGGCACACACACTAAAGGGACACACTATGACGCTCGACGAGCGGTGTTTGTGCGAAGATGTTGATTGACACGGCTCTTGAATATTTGTAAGTTGTAATTTGTGGGAAACAGATGTCCTGGGAGTGAGTTTCACAGTGATGCAGTGCGCCAGACAAAGCAGTTCTTGTAAAGCGATGTTCTAGGTGTTTCCAGTTGTTCGACGAACTGGTGCGCTCTTGCCGTCTGTCGTGACTGTCTGACAGGAGCTGCCAGGGGCGGGATGAGGCGGACCAAATCCTGGGAACATCTGCCGTGAAAGTATCTGTAAAACAGAGATATCTCGGCTACATGTCTGCGGTGTTCCAGACTATCTAGATTCCGGGTCAACTCCGGGTCGCCGACGAGACGCACAGCTCTCTTCTGAATGGAATCCAGCAGCTTTAGGGTGTGCTTTGGTGCGGCACTTCAGATATGTGAGCAATATTCTAAGCACGGTCTTATTTGCGCTTTGTAGAGCAAGAGCAACTGCTGCGGTGTATGGAGTTTTTTGTTGCGAAATAGCGCACCAAGCTTCTGGGAGGCTGATTTTGCGATGTTAGCAACGTGGTCATGCCAGGACATATTGCTGTTGACCGAGATACCCAGCAGTCCGATTGACGAGGATGAGGGAATGATCGACCCTGCCATAATGATGTCAGGGCCCGCTGTATTGGCCCTCTTGGTAAACGTGGCTGCTTGGGTCTTTGCTGCATTGAACTGGACCAAATTTCGGTAGCCCCAAGTTTGAACTTTCTCCAGGTCTTGATTAATTGCTGTAATCTGCTCCTGTCTGCGGTGATGAGTCTCAGTCGCTGGTAAGGGTTTTTCTGATCTAAAGTGGGAGACAAGGGTACTGTCATCTGCAAAACTGTAAACAGGATTATTTGTTTCGGTCAGCAGGTCATTAATATAGATGAGGAACAGAGTTGGTGAAAGTATTGCGCCCTGAGGCACGCCCGCGTTGATGGTGAATGTGTCCGAGATGTGTCCATCGACTGTAACGTGCAGAGATCGGCTCTTAAGGAAACTGGCAAGCCAGCTGCAGAGAGAGGCTGGCAGTCCGAAGGACGGTAGTTTGTTGAGCAGTCCGTCATGCCAAACTCTGTCGAATGCCTTTGAAATATCCAACGCAATCGCTCGAGACTCTCCGTAGTTCTCAATTGCCCTACTCCATATATGAGTGACATAGGCCAGTATATCTCCTGTCGATCTCTCATTGCGAAAGCCGTATTGATTATCGCTTATTATTTTGTTGTTCTCGAGGTACTTGAGCGGTTGCTGATTGACTACACGTTCCATGACTTTGGAGATTATTGGAAGCAAGGCAATTGGACGATAGTTTGAGGGCGTGGTTTTCTTGCCTTTTTTTTGGAACAGATTGCACTCGAGCGACTTTCCAAGAAGATGGGTAAATCCCTTTTCCGTAAGACAGAGAAAAAAGCCTGGAAAAAACGGGCGTTAGTTCGTTGGCGCAGTTCTTTAACACGATGGCAGGTATTCCGTCCGGTCCTGATGCCTTTTGCGTATCTAGATTTTTAAGGATTTTACGAATATCACGGTGATGAAATTTGACTTCTGCCATGGTAGTGTTGATGTTCGATATGGTGGGGAGAGTCTTGCCTTGGGGGACGTCTAAGGTAGAGTGCGAAGAAAACATTTTGGCGAGCATGTTTGCTTTTTCCTTGGCTGTAGCCTTACAGAAGAATTAAAGGTAAACAAAAAAACGTTTGTTTACTAAGGCACATAAATTCCATCGAGAAATGTGCGATCTTTGCATTACATTAAAAAGTTTGCTTTTAACAACAATGTGTTTATTTCCTATTTCAATAATTATCGACGAATATTTAGAAAAACTATTAAGGCTGCCAAATCTTTATACTTTAAGAATTGAATATTTAATTCGAAAAACAAGCAAAAGGAGTAGTGGAATTTTTATTTAGCTCCTGCTGGTGTTGCAGAAATTAAATCTGTTTTCAAGAATATAAGTAATAAGAAATCCTCTGGCTGGGACGAAATGTCCTTGAAAGTTTTTTTGCATTTGCCTGAGAATGTTTTAACTGTGCGAAAGCAATTAACTATTCATTTGCATCGTGAATTTTCCCGTCTTGCCTCGCCACCTTTTAATAATGGTACTACGGTTGCTATGTAGTACCATTATTAAAAGGTGGCGATGCTGACACTCCTTCAAATTTTAGACCAATATCGCTGTTGCCTATGTTATCAAAGATAATCAAAAAACTTGTAAAAACGAGACTACACTTTTTTGAGAAGGTATGACTTCCTTTGCGCTGAGCAGTTCGCATTCCAAGGATCGAAAGGAACGAATGACGCTATTTTTGCTTTTCTGGAAAGATTGTACTTGGGAATTAATGAGAGAGAGGTGACCGCAGCAGTGTTTTGCGATTTATCGAAGGCTTTTGATTGCGTTAATCATGAAATACTGCTGTGGAAACTAGAAAGATATGGCATTAGGGGAGTGGCTGTGAACTGGTTTAGATCTTACTTGTCCGAGCGGATTCAAAGGGTTCATTTTAAAGATAGGCTTTCACACGAAATACAAATTCGATCTGTCCTCGGTCCTCTATTATTTTTAATTTATATTAATGATGTAACCAAAATTCATATAAAAGGCAAATTTACTTTATATGCCGGTGACTCGAGGATACTTTGGATGAATAAAAATTCTGCAGATCTAGAGGCGGATGCCAGGAGTGATCTGATTAAGGGTAAAGAGTGGACCGATGCTAATGTACTCTCTCTTAATATTTCTAAAACTAATATTATTACTTTTAAATGTTCTTTTAATGACTTTTCACTTGGCATGCAAACTATAAATAATCTAAGCGTTAATAAAATTTTGGGGATTTATATTGACGACAAGCTGAAATTTGAATCTAACTTGACTAACTTAAGTAGAAAACTTGCACCAAGCTGCTATGCAATTAGAATTATCTCTAATAGTTTAGATTTTGAAACGGCAAAGGTGCTTATTTCTCACTAATGGAGTCTTATTTAAGATATGGGATATGTTTTTGGGATCACTGTGCCAATTACCTATTAAATTCATTGTTTGTGTTGCAATCTATGTAAGGTTAACATCAGGGATTCGAGTAAACCCTTGTTTATCTCCAACAAAATACTAACTTTACCTTGCATATTCTTGTTGGAAACATGTTGTCTAATGTATAAAAAATATAACCTCCCTTTGATAATCAGAAAAAAAAACAAAGTTATAAATAATTTAGAAAAGAAGCTAAAGCTCTACTGCTTTCTAAGGCCTTCTACTCTATTGATGACTTTTTTGATTACAGATTTGACTGAATAATGTTATTTTATTGATATTGTTTTTTTATATTTTCTTTTTGACTGTGATTTAATATTGCTTTATGTGTACCATCGGTAATTTTGTTGTTTTATTTATTACTATTTTTTTTACCCTTTTATTTGTATGACTTTTATTTTATAGCTCTGTACCTGTCGTTTGTCATATTTACTGTGTAGTTTGTGCATATATACAAGTACTTATTTTATGATTAAATATAACCAAATTTTTTTGTGTACACTGTGATTCCACAGTAGTTTTGTCAATGATTTTTTCTTACTTCCGACAATAAAGCGTTTTTTGATTTGAGTTGATTGATTGATATTTTAAGGGGTTATTCGAGAGGATGATTCTAAATTATATTACCAGATAAATTATGTAACGATTACACTTAGGTTTCATTAAAGGTTGGTATTAGGTGCATTAAGGGCCCCACACATTACGTTCAATTCGTGCAAATTGGTACGTACGTACCAAAACGCACGAACTAGGACGGTACGGTTTTTATGTCCACACACTTCGAGCGATTAGCGCAAACCATATAGTAGAAATAAATCGCGCGAAACATGATTCCTCGAAAGTGTATCCTGGCAGTCGTGGCAGTATTAGCTATTAAAAAAAAAAAAAAAAAAACAAAAAAAAACCGCACAAAGTGTTGTAAGGATTGGCTTTTGAAGAGAAGGGAGTTTTCACATATTAATTTGTTAAGCGAGCTAAGACTGGAACCAGGAGATTGCCATAATTATTTGGGAATGGATGAAGAAACCTATTTAGAATTGTTAAATAGTAACACCTTTAATAGCCAAGCATCTTCTGTTCCTGCACCAGACGGTTTTGATAATTTATTTTTTTTAACTCTCTATGAAAACCCCGTAAGGAGTCTATTTTTGTAATAACTGTTTTCCTTGAGGCTTTAATTTTTCGACCAATTTCTCATAAGACTTATTTTTCATATGACGATCGTGATAATCTTTTGATTCAATTTTCCACTGACATGGAAGTTGTTTGTATAAATTTACAAAGTCTGTTAAAAATTATTTAGAACCCATTATGTGGTATTGTCTGCGCTTATGTAGTACGTACCGATTGAACCGATTAACACACACACTAGAAGCTTGGCGCGTCTGAACGTTCAAAAATTAAACTGACACGCATTATGCAGTTCGTTCAAATCGCGCGTTTATTTTCCCCACACACCGCCCGCCTGGCAGTTTCGTACAAGTCCGTACGTACCACGAATTGAACGTAGTGTGTGGGACCCTTTAGAGATTCAGCATAGAAACATGTCTCGAGTAGTATTTTCTTTTAGATTCGGACCCGAAATCAATGCAAAACCTTCGGAAAACTTTACGAAAAGAAAGATGTAAAACTTTTATAGCAGCAGAAAAACTACATTCCGCTGTTTTTGGTACAAATGATTTCGTCGACAGTGAACAGATCGATGTGTCTAGTTTAGCTTGTTCAAACTCTAACCAAAGTATGAATTTTGTTGCTATGGATAGTCTCATGTATTACGTATATGCTGAACGCTTGGGCGTAGATCTTTCAAGGCAAGAAGATGAAAGTGCCGTTGTTATTTTAAATGAAAAAGTAAGTTTTTGTATATTTAAAACTCAGTTTGACAAAGTTTTCAGAATACCTTGAAATATAGAAGACATAGTGGTATTTTCAATATTCATGGTTGTATGAAGCTAGCTTATGCTCAGCTTATTTATACTTCGACTGGACGTTGAATGATCCCATATAAAATTCACTCCTTTAAAAGGTTCAGGCTAATGCGACTGTCGGCAAAGATCAACTGAGCTGTGCTTCCAATGAATTTGAACAGCCGTTGCCTACTTATATCAAGAAGCAAAGTCTGTTCTCATTTCTAGAGCGTATTTATCAGCTCTTTGCTATTGTGTGATGTTTATATTTAAGTAAGACATTAATATTTACAATCCCCGCCTGTACATATTTAATCTATTTCTCTGTATCCGATAAAACCATCATTTCATCACTCGCGTACTAGGTTCATCTAACTTAACGCTCTGGAAGTGCTTTCTATAATGTCAGCGAATTTTTAGTCTATAATTGGATACCTACTGATCCCTGAATCAAATTTAATTTAATTTATTTTCTATTCTTATTCTATAATGTTTTATCGACATTTTTATGCAAATCTACTACCTACTTTATAAATGTATAAAGTAGTAGATTTGTATAGTCATTCATTAGTTGAACAGATGATAGCTTTTGGGGCATGTCCAATCATTACCTACTGAACAGTCTTTTTGTAATTAAAAAATGTGGCCATTTGATTTTTCTGTCAGCGAATTCTTGATCTCGAATTGGTTACTACTGATCCCTAAATCAAAATTATTTTAATTTGTTTTCTATTTTGTACGCTTTTATCGACGTTTTCTTTTATAAAGTGGTAGATTTGTGTAGTCAATCTTTAATCATTCATTGGTTAAACCGAGGATAGCTTTTTGGGGAATGTCTAGTCAACATCTACTGAAGACTCTTTTTGTAATTAAAAAAAGGCCATTTGATTTATGTGAGAAGCAGGATCAAGGAACTTGCAAATACCTGTTCATAGAGACGTGAAGTTGAACAAATTCTCTGAGCATGTTAGTAACGGTATGCTTGATATCCAAAATATAAACAAATTAGTGAGTAACGATCGCTATTATTTTAACCAGTAACCTCATTGTCGGAATATTTCCCTACGAAAATATAATCAAAAAGCCAGAAAAAAATTTGGAATTCCAAATTTATAACTACCTGCCAATCTTAATGGACAGCAGTCGGAAGAACTAATTTGTTGCTCTATGGCGGCTCAGGCTAAACACTGCTTTTGATCAAAGTTAATAGAAATAAAACTTAAATAATGACTATCTCAATAATGGAATTGTTCCTGGAAGTGTAATTGGAAAAGAAGATTTAGGAAATTTAATGCTTTCTTCTGATATATCAAAGGTTTGTGGGACAACTTTTCTGAGACTAAACCATCCATACCAATTCAGCGATATACTTCCACTTAAACAAAAATTATGGATACTATAATTTTGTCACTGAACTATGGTGATTGATTTTATCAGCTTGACCTGCCAGTAAGAAGATGATAAAAAGCATATTGCTGCATTAGATTTGCAATGCTTAGATGATGCGTCGTATCTTCTCTTTAATCCCTAAAAATGCTAAAAATTATGAAAGATGGCTGATGATCACTATTCTTTTGCCATTAAATGTACCTGTTACCAGTTACACAGTGGGAAATAAGCGACCTAATAAAGGGCTTAAAGAGTAAAAATATTTCAGTCAATCTTATTAAGGGTTGTACTAAGCAGGATCTCTTACCGTGTAAGTATATTAAGGTTACGGGTATTTTCCAAGTGGTTGGATCGGATACTCAGTTTTTTCAGGGAATGACAGACTAGTCGCTCCATTCTCATCCTTTTAAAAGATATTTGAGAAAGTTATATGTGGAAAAGTGGTGGAATTTATTCATAATGATTTAATAAACTATGGACAACATGGAGTTTTGGCTGGCAAATCAGTAGACACGGGATAGGATTTTAGACCGTTTTGAAAATAAAGGAAGTACTTTTGGAGCTTTCTTAGACTTACCAAAAGAAGAGCGTAATGAGATAAAGGAGTAACCCCTTAGGATGATTGGAATCCTATTTGGAAGATATACACAGATGGTAGTGATTCAATGAGATGGACATTTTAATTATACAGAGGATATGCATTAGGCCATTGGTGTGCGTCAGGGTATCTTATTAGCGCTTTCTTGTTCATTTTAGATATTAATGATCTTAAGGCAGAGGTTGATGCAGAAAATGTATCGCTAATTAATTAAGCTGATGACACGAGTATAGTGAGACAGGAGGCAATCTGTTGAGAGCGCTCTTGAGGCTGGTTCTGCATGATTGTCTTGTGTCCCAGGCCGATAAATCTAATTTTATACTATGTTTATTTTAAAACAATGGTTTGAATACGAGAAAATTTATTTTCTTTCGCTTCGGTTTTTATCAGTTTCAGATGTGGTGTTCTACAGTAAACTCTTGAAGTTTCAAGCGCTTGATATTATTGAGCTCATGAGTTTTTAAGGTTCTTTGCTAGTTAATTTGTATATTGTTAGTTTTGCAACCACTGCTTCGGAAAAGTGAAAATGTTTTTATTTTTTATAGATGGAAACGCATTATATAATGCAAGACACAATCACCAGCAGAAATATCAGATTGTTTATAAGAAATTTTTCAAATAATACCTTGTCAAGGTCTTTAAACTCAAGTGTTGATGTTCCTTACGTGCATAGTCCATCTTACACGTTTAAAAATAGTAATGATAGCGATGTTCCTATGATATATGTGGATGAGTTGAACAGCAAGAATTTTTTGAAAACTGTGTTGGAAGAAAGAAAGGTATTTTTATAGTGTGATTCGTTGTAAATAAATACATTTAATAACTGTTTTTAATAAATTCTGTTAGTCGTTTTGGACTATAGTTCCGGTTTGGATAAAGTAATAATTTTACTAGTTAAAAATAAATAATTATTATCAACGTTTATTAAATGCATGATATATATGTAAGGCGCCAAATATTTTCGACCTAACTATAATAAGTTATGAATTAAAAAACAGAAAAAAATCGACAAGACCCAGCTCTCTAGGTGTTGACCCATCTCTGAGCTATAAGAGGATAAGGTAGATGTTGGAAGTCAGTCTTTATCATCGTGTTGTGAAAGGCTAAAAGCATGACGGGACTAATATTTTATCTCAATAACATTGTTTATTTTATAGCTACATGGGCTAATATTCGGTGACGACATTGTTATTTGGTCTTTAAAGCCAACTAATAGCTAGTGCTTCAAATTATAACTTATTGGCTATTTCCTCGTCAGATTAGTAGTTTATAAGGATCATTCTAGGATCCCTATCATGGGTTTTTTTGGGTTTAGTAACCCTTTGATTACTTTTTCAAAGTTATAGTTTTGAAAGATCTGTTACAAAGCGAAGTAGTAATAATTCAGAGAGTGAATGGTGAAGCGGATCATGAGAAGCTAATTCGTATTCCGGAATCTACCTATAATGTTCTTATAAGTTGGGGATAGCTACATGATTATGTTTCCTTTCGTTAGGAGAGATAAAATTTTACATCGATATCTGTTAGGCTGCTTTTATTTCTAGTAAAGAACTGATTTCTCCAGATAAAGATTTTTGGTCATACTTTAACTTTTTAATAAACCAGAG
>MU183759.1:117023-161894 GCA_016904865.1 Pissodes strobi
AGTGTAAAAGATTTTAACAGCGCATTCTACATATAAAATAGACACTAGTTTCCTTAATAAACATATGTCGAAAAATGCACCCTAACAGAGGTACACCAGAAACGGTTACAGCTATGCCTTTGAAATTTTGGTATTAGGGTAACTTTAGTATGCGATTTATATTTCTCAAATCAGAAAATTTAAATTTTAATCAGAGGCGTGACATTTGGGGTGGCAAATACAACTAAACTGTCATAACATTTTTTTGGGACCACTTTTAAAGTTTTTTTTTTGAAATCTGAAAATCTGGGTTTTTCTACGTAAAAAGGTACTCTTGATTTGTATCGCTAAGATGCACCGTTTATGACAAAATTGGCTTTGAAAATATTTTGTCGCGTTATTGTATGATGATAAAATCCAACTGAATTTAGCATTTTTTCTAGTTGGCTATATTACATGCAATCGGATTTTATCATCATGCAAGTAACGCAACAAAAGATTTTCAAAGCCAATTTTCTCATAAACGGTGCATCTTAGCGATACAAATCAAGAGTACCTTTTTTACGTAGAAAAACCCAGATTTTCGTATTTTAAAAGAAAAAACTTTAAAAGAGGACCCACAAAAAATTTATGACAGTTTACTTGCGTTTACCACCCCAAATGTCACGCCTCTGATTAAAATTTGAATTTTCTAATTTGAGAAATAAAATCCGCATGCTAAAGTTACCCTAATACCAAAATTTCAAAGGCATAGCTGTAGCCGTTTCTGAACTATAGACTAAAAACCATCTTCAGGAGGACACCTGTTAAAGGCTGTAACTCTGTCAGGTGCATTTTTCGACATATGTTTATTAAGGAAACTAGTATCTATTTTCTATGTACAATGCGCTGTTAAAATCTTTTACACTAATTTTGGGACACCCTGTATATGCTCTCCAACATTGCAAAATGATAAAAAAAAATGATTTAGACGGATTTCTCTAAAACATTCGACAGCGTAAGCTATGTTCTGCTGCTCGACAAGCTAACTACAATCAGAATTGCTGGTTCCCATTATGAATATACTGCGTCTTACTTGAGGCATCTTCTTCAGTGGATCTGTATGTGTGTGTGGGCTACGTCTCGTGATGTAGCGGTAACTTCGGGAGTATTTTCCTAAATTTGAATCTACAGTCAGACCGCGATCGCTTGGGTTTACGGTGTAAAAGAAATTTATTCAATGTAAGAAACGTCAGAATTCTTACATCATGATATATCATAAGGAAGCCTGGAATCAGTTAACTCCTTCAATGATCTTTGATAAAGACCTTGATTTCAGTCTGATTGAATGCAAGGCCTAAAATGTTTAATTTGCCTAGTGAGTAGCATATTAGAGTATTTCAGTGTCTCATGTATCAGAATCTCGACAAGATGTTAAAAAGTTAGCAACAACTATTTCATGTTGCCGTTCATTGCACGTTTTTTGTTCCTAGTGCTTTTGCTTAATGAACACCTATTATTGCCTTTTTTCAATCACATTTCAGAGTGTAAAGACATTTTTCGTCTTACGTCCTAAATCGTGTGTTTCTCTGATTGTGTTGGATTTATTTTCCCTTTATATCTGTTTCTTATTTTTACTGTGCATTTACTATGCAAAATATTAACAGATTTTTTCTTTTCATTTTGTTATGGTGGTGGTAATGGTTCGTTCTGTAGTGTTCTAAAAAAATTATTTCCTGAATATCACAAGCAGAATCTTATTTCTATTAAAAATTGAATGTATATTTTGTATTAATGCTTCATATTATTATCAATCCCTAATTCCTAAATATAATAATAAACATACATTTTGTAGATTTTTATATTTTGCAAAATTGAAATTGAAGTTAACCCTATATCTGGCACTGTTGCTTACAAGCAACAATTGCGCTTTCTAACTACATTTAATATTAGTTATTTCACGTCTTTCTCCTATTCCATAATAATATATATTTATCATTATATTAGTACTGTGACTGATGTGTTGTCTTACTATGTTAGGCCGAAAATTTAAGGTGCTGTTCCCTATAAAGATATTGAATATAATTGTTAAGTGTTTTAGGCTGTTCTAGTGATGTATTATACAAAACAGTGTTCCTACTGTAATGGTATCTCGTATGTATTTTTGACTGTTGCCAGAAAGTTATCTTTTGTAAAACATTTCCGATTTACGAGAATAGATGGCGATGCAAACATACTTCCATGGGAATATACTATGGATGATTTTCCAACAATTTTATTGTTCCCGTCAAATATGTGAGTATTCATTGTTTTTCAAATATTTTACATTACATTTTGCTATTGTATGTTTACCGATGTTTACTGGTTAGATTACTGAATTTAAATGTGATATTAATAAGGATTTAAAAAATGTATTACATAATTATTATTAGGGCTAAACAGGTTTAATAGTTTCAAGACCTTTGAAAAAACGTAGAAACAGACTTATTAAACGTATTGGTTGGCATGCTTTTCACCATACCTTGTCAACGACAAAGTTGTACAGGGTTATCCAGATAACTATTTAAATGGAAATATCAGTATTATTTTTGAAAATAGAAAAAATATTCTCAACAGAAGTTGTTTTATTTCGTCTACTTTTACACATGCTTTTATTTTAATATATCTACACATGGTGTTTCAAAAAAACAAGGAACATGTCAACTTGGTTTTTGTAAATGTAATATACCACACTTTTAATGACTCAAGTTTCTATTAAATTCTGCATATTTTTTATATCGAATATCATGTATCAAAACTTAGCAGTTTTCGGAATATTGAAGATTTTAGAATTATAAAATACTACGGTTTTTTCGATATATTTTGTTACCCATTTGTGACAGTATTTCTTTATTTTCTGCTAATATTTTACCAAATGAGCTATTCGATTGTTGAAAATGGTCGAGTTTTATTTCAAGAATGATAATAACAGTACAAGAACACGTAAAGAGTATAGGGGAAATGTTCTGAATGGTCGGAGAGTAGCATCTGTACCCACTATAATTAATACGAGGAAGTTATTGCAAGAAATAGCATCTCTAGTAAATAAGAAGAGGACAAAATAAAGAAACGAAGAAAGAAATTATATTATATTGCTCTGTTGTCAAGAAAATCTATCAGCGATGCAGGGGCGTAGCGATAGGGGTATCTGAGGTATCGATGATACCGGGCCCACCACCCATGGGGCCCCCCATGGCTCTTTACCTGGTACTTTAGTCAAGACGTATTTTGCCAAAAATCCAAATAGGACTCACCAATGTTTCAAGATCATTAATTTTACGAATCTGCTTGTCAAAAGTCAAAACGTATTTTATAAAACATAGAAATAGAAGTAATTTTTGAAATAAGTTGAAAGAATTACATCAAATTGTTTTAATTTCTTCAAAAAAGGATGAGCGAGATGAAGTGAACAGTCTCGTTAAAACCTTATGTAATTTCGAGTTTGTTTTCTTTGTTGTCATGTTTTCAGATATATTTAAAGTTATTAATCCAGTTTCAAAGGCATTACACAGTTCTACCACCGATCTACAACAAGCCAATAGCATGTTAGAAAATATTCTTGAGGCACTTAAAACCAGATCAGCTTTATAACACGAAACAAATCTAAAAATCTGGCAAAAGAGTGGGACATTGTTCCTGAATTTAAACCAAAAGATTTAAAAAAGTTAAGCGGTTTTATGACGAATTGGCGGAGGACCAACGAATCACTGACTGTGAATCACATTTTAAAGTAAATATTTTTAATAGAGCTTTATATATTTTAATAAATCAATGCCAAAAACGATTTTCTGGCATAAATAGTTTATTGAATAGTTTCAGAGTATTATTACCAAAACATCTTATTAACTTCATTGAAGATAATATAAAACATTATGCAAAAGAAATTAGTACAAAGTATAGCGACGATTTAAGCAGTGATCTAGGAGAACAACTCTGCATCCTTAAAACTGTGTCTCAAATCAGAACTATTTAAAAATGTCTTCTACTAAAGAGCTTTTAGAGCTGTTATTTAAATTTGACAACTTATCCTCTTCGTTTTCCGAGGTAATTGCTGCAGCTTTAATATTTCTATCAATACCAGTAACGTCAGCTCAGGCAGAACGAAGCTTTTCCAAAATAAATCTAATAAAAAGCTACTTAAGAAGTACAATGCTACAAGAGCGATTATCATCTTTGGCTATTATCTCAATTGAAAAGGATGAAGCCACTTTTTTAAAATCATCAAATGAGTTACAAAAATGTATTGACATTTTTGCGAATAAAAAAGCCAGAAAAATGTCTTTTTAAATTTGTAGAGGTGTCAACGCCATAATAACTTATATTTTCACATTTTTTGTAAATAAAGTGATTATTTATATTTTTGTTTGTATCGCAAAAAATTAGGCCTCGCTACGCCACTGCAGCGAGGTAAGGTACAGTTCAGAGAACTTTAAATCAGTACAGATACTACGGTGTTAAAATTAGGTCAGTTAAACCATTAAACGACTAACAAAAAAGAAGAAAACAAAAATTTGTTCAGATTATTACACGAAGTTTTAATCAAGATCCAAATTATTTCAAGAAAATTGTGTGGACCCATGAGGCGATATTTAACACTACCGGTGTTTATAACAGGAAAAACTGTTTTATTTGGACTGATAAAAACCCACAAGCTATTGAGCCAATTGCCTGTCATGGACCTTCATCAATACAAGTTCGGTGCGGCATTTTGAGGTATAAGATCTGATTTTTATTTATGGCACCTTAAATTGGTTAAGATATCCGGAACCTTTGGAAAACGAAATTGTTGAAGTTTGTCGATGAACTACCACTTCAAACTCGGCAAAATATAATTTGGCCACAAGACGGAGCACCTCCCCATAATATTCAGATAGTAAAGAGACTTTTTTTTCATAATAATGTTACGTTTTTCCCGTGGGTTCTTAACAGAATTACAACTTTGCTATTTTCAACTAATACTCTCTTTATTCACTACCACTGTATACAATTTAACTCACTAAACTAGTCTTATAACTTTACCACTAATATATATTCAACATTCAATGATTAACTGAACTGAACTGCTAACCGACTGACTAACATTCGCCTTAGGTCTGCTTATATATAATCTCCAATCTATCACGAATATTCGGGAAGTATTCCGACGCCACTCTATATGATCTCGACGAGGCCATCGAGATAATTCCAGTCCAGCGATCCTGATACTTCGCGACCGGCCGGGCGATGAGTCATACAGACAAAGAAGCGAGGGGCACGGCGGCTAGTTGTATAGGGTAGCACAAAAACGTTCGGATGGTTGTTAGGCTAGCCGTAACAATAATTATCAAGTGTGGATGGGTACAATAATTTTATTAATACCTTACTTTGGAGCTATTTGAAGAATGCAGTCTAAAGTAACAATATTGAAGAAATTTAGACAAAAATTGCCTTGGATATAAGAAATTGATATGAAAATGAGAACAAAGCAATTATAAATGCACTTGGACGCTAGAAAGGAATTTACGAGAAATGTGACAAGGTTAATGGGGGTATGTATAGCATTTAATTTAGGCTAAAACTGAATTTAAAAACTATAATTATTGCCTATTTTGTAAAATATTAGCAGACAATAAAGATCAGTCAGTAAATCAGACTTCTTGATGTTTGAAAAATAAACCCTTTATCTCTAGGTAGCAGCAGGTATCTAAATAGGTTAGCAAATATACAAAAAAAAGTTATAATGTTTCGTACTTTCAAAACCTTCAGTATTTTGAAGTGTTGATACACACTTTATTATACAAAAAATATGTAGAATTTAATAGAAAGTTCAAAATCATAAAAAAATATGATATATTACAAAGTTGGCAAGTGCCTTGTTTTTTGAAACACTGTGTACATTAAAAAAAGCAAGTGTAAAAGCAGATGAAATCAAACTTTTGTAGAGCATATTTTTTCTAATTACAAAATAATAGACATTTCCATTTAATGACTTACCTGAATCATCTGTACAAACTATGTAACTATTCATTCCATATGGGTGTTAAGATATTGCCGTGGAGACATCTAATCTGAAACCATTATACTACATAGTCTTTGTGCTTCAAAAGAATTAGATATACTTGTTCTGGTACCAATAAGTATCAGTTTGGTCGATAGTTTTGGATATCCGGCTACGCTGCAGTTCCAGATATCATTTTCAATTGATTGACCTGATATCTTTTTCGGACACTGGTTTTTAGTTTTAAGTTCTTGTTATTATGTTTCACTATTTTACTTGCACACTTCCTGTGGGCATTCTTTTCCCTAGGGCGATACAAATTTAGTATTTTTGCAGTGTTAAGAACTGCAAGTAGGAACGATGTTGGCAACTATCGGTCGATCACTATTCTTTCGGCAATGCCAAAACTGTTTGAACACTGTATTGAATCGGTACTAACCAAAGTATTTCAACAAGTAATAGTCTGTCACCAGCATGGCTGCAGCTCTGTTCAGTCAATACTAATCTATTCCTTTATACAAACTTCATCAATAAATCCTTCGAAATGGGTGTCGAGACCCAAGCAATATACACAGACTTTAGCAAGGCTTTCGATAAGGTAAATCACATCCTACTTTCGAAGCTGTCCAGTTATAGAATTTCAGGAATGCTGCTTTCATGGCTACGTTTTTACCTATCCGACAGAGAATAGGTCAAAATCGATGGTTATTAATCTAAGCTCTTCATTGCTTTTTCGGGAGTTCCCCAAGGTTCCCACTTGGGACCACTATTATTTAACTTGTTTATCAACGACCTGGGTGGTTTGTTGAGCACAAATTTACTATTCGCCAACGACATGAAATTGTTTACACGAGTAACATCAGTTCAAGACATGATCTCTTTGCAGAATGTTATTCACCAGGTTTTTCATTGGTTTCCATTCAATGACATGTCACTCAACATTGAGAAATGTTGCCTTATAAGGTTTAGTAAATCAAAGGCTTTGTTCCGCCATCAGTATGCCATAAATAACACTGCGTTAAAAGAGGCGTTTGTAGTGAAGGATTTGGGTGTGTACTTAGACACTCATTTAACATTCTCAGAGCACTTCGAGAGGTTGACTAGCAGGGCTTGTGAAGAGGACATGCAGGGACTTTAAAAAACATGACTGGTATTAATACGTTATATATCTCGTTGTTTAGATCTCTCTTAGAATATTCTAATATAGTCTGGTCGCCTTACTATCAGGTACATATAAACAGACTGGAAAATATCCAGCTGAAATATCTTAAATTTGCTAGGTACTTGCTTTATGAATCTGGAATCAATTTAACCATCGATCAGGTTAAAGCCTATTTGAACCACTCCACCCTTGCCTGCAGAAGAGAGTATTGCTTTGCTTTTAAAATATTCAACAATGTTATCAAAAGTCCTGATTGTCTTGACACCTTCTGCGTTCATATCCCAAGTTATCAGACGCGTGCCCATTCTCTTTTGCATATCCCTTATTACTGTAGAGTCAATTACTTACTTCATAGTCCTGGGAATATAATTTCAGAAAATGTTAATAATCATTACAGCAGGTTAAGATTTATTAGTACGTCAGAAGAAAGGTTTAAAATTATGGCTAAAAGGGTTATCTTAAGTCAGCTTAGTGTAGATTATGCTTTGTAAATTTTATCTTCTAAATGTTGTACGACGTCAATAAACAAATAAATAAATAAATAATAACTGCAAAACATATTTGAAAAATGTACAGCTCCTATGTTTCGATATGTGCTAATAATTAAATTATTTTATTTACTTATTGCCTATTTTAAGAGGATTCATCTCTTTACATAATAGATAATCTAATGCGAAAATCGAAAATGTTGATCGCCAAATTTCATTACAAGGTTACTACGCTATAAGAAAACATTAAATCATTATTCGGATTACTGAACGTAAACGTAACATATGGTAATTTATTATAATTTTTTTGAGGCGTGAAGAAGTAATGCTAAATTTAAGGTGGCCTGTATAGGGAACACTAGACATTAAAAAACATAATCACAAATATTTCAAGTCAACATTTTGTCATGTCGTTGGGATTCAATAGTTTTAAAATATTGTGAACTACTAAAAAGCATAAACCTACTAATTAAATATCATCCTGTCTTAAGTTTGAACTTGAAAAATATTATATAAACATTCACAGTATTATAAACCACTAGAGCGTTCGACGGGGGCGATTTTAAGCCTTAAGGTTGCAGCCATCAGCATTCAGTAGCATATAAATACGCAGGCAAACACTAAATTCATCAGGCTTTCGGGTCTGTCTCAAAACCACTCAATTAGCTGGGTGTAGCACACAGGTGCGTACACTTCTAATTGTTCCCACAACCTCAATATCTGTGAACACCTGGACATAGGTCCAGGGTGATCAGGTCCCGCCCTAACCTGGATGTACAGTTGCGCACGAAAAATTCCGGACACCTAGGTTAACATATTAACTGTCATGTTTTCGAAATTGGGTGAATTGGGCTTTTTATACCTTTATGGCCGATTAGGTACCTACCTACCTAAATAAAGAGTGTTTTTTTTTAATTGGTTAAATAAGGACAAAGGTTCTAATTATTGACTATTGGACAAGAAGCAAATGCATCATTTTACAAAAGATACTATTTGATAGGTATATTATTTCATTTTCAAATTATCTAATATCATTTGTACAGAAATAATCAATTAATATTTAATTCCAGCACCATTTTCGTCAATCAGTAGCTCCAAACGTTTTGGCATCGACGCGACCAGTCTTTGGAAATAATCTGCATTATAGTTGTTCCATATTTCCTGAATTTTGTTCCATAATTCGTCACTATTTTCTGGACGAAAATCATTTGCCCTATTCATTGTTTTGACAATGTGGCCCCAAACTTTTTCTATGGGATTAACATCAGGACTCTTTGAGGGCCAAGGTAGTACGTTTACATTGTTTTCTCGTATCCAATCCGAAACTCTTCTTGCCGTATGAACATGGCAGTTGTCATGTTGAAAAATAAAATTCCTTTGAAGAAAAATATTACTTACTGAAGGTAACAACATAACATTTTGTAATATGTCTAAATAAACTTCTGCTGTAAATCTGCCATTGATACGGTGACAAAGTCCAAATCCCCTTGGCGTCATATATCCCCACACATTAACTGAAAATATATCACTTGCTTTAACCGTTTGGGTGTATTTTTCTTCAAATCTGGTGTTTTGAGGTCTGTACACTCTAAGCCGTCCATTGCAAGATTGAAGTGTCTTTTTATCCGTGAAGACAACATTCCTCCAAAACTCCAACCTTTCTTGTAAATACTTCAAATCAAATGCCACTCTCTTTTTTCTCAGCAGCGCGATTTCTTAAACCAGATGTTTCCTTTACACGGGGCGGCGCCTTGTTACTTAAACAGAACCAGGAAATGTATGTTTGCCTGCGCGCTTCCACGGCGTTTTTCCAAAAAAGTTACTAGTCTGTTTTCTTGTTCCTCATTTGATATTCTTTTTCTGTCACTTCCACGTAATCTATTTAAAAGAGACGGTATTTTGCCATTTTTTGCTTTAAATCTTGAACTGTACTTTTTGGTAAGTTTATTATTTCTTCCGATATACTCCTCATGCTGCGACCCTCCTCAAATAACACCATCAATCTTGCTTTTTGTGGTTCAGTTAGTCTGTTCATTATATATTATATGATAATAGTATATTATTTTATATGGAGGAAAAGTGATACTTTTCATGGCGCGCTCTAACAGTCGAACGGAGTGAGGCTGGTAATAGGGAGCAAGCCATGAAAAATAACTTTTCCTCCAAATAAAATATGCTGTTTTTTCTTCAAATGTCGACAAATTAATGCAAAAACATCTCTTTTTAATAGTAATAATATCTAATTATTATTAAAGATAAGTGGATTCGCAAGGCGGCTTAGACCGGTGTCGGTGAATAGGCACAGGTTGTTGCCATAGTAATGTAACATAAAGCTGTCAGTGGACACTGTCAACAATAATTATTTTTTTTAAGATTGCGTCTCCGATTGCGTTTTAATTCCGTATTGATAAGCAGTTATTGAGCAAGTTCGATTAAATAATAATTTTTAGAAATGCAGTGCACAAATTGAGTGATAAATACAAATTTTAGTTTAATAAGTCTTGAGTTGTTGACGCTTGTTTTGTTGTTTGTTTGTATCTATGTTGCTATGACAACACTTTTACCTCCGCCGGCGAAAAAGTGAAAAGTAAAGCTCCGGCGGAGGAAAAACGAAACTTCGCGGCCGCCTACACAGTCGGTAATGACGGATTTACTGACGTTTGGAGAAAAAAGTTATTATTTTTATTTTAGTATTTCTGAAATATATACCATTTCAGGTAAAGTTAAGGCCTCAAAGCATGAAATACATTGTTGAAAAAAATTTCTCCAGTTTTTTTCGTCCGCAGCTGTACATGTGCACAGGTACACGGCATTTGGTAGATTCTAATAAGTAGCGAGAGCCGAATCTACGAGTGAAGTATATCAAACTCCAGTAAGGGGATTTGTGGGGATTTTTAAAAGTAGCGCAAGTGCCTAAGAAATCTGTGACAAACTTAAATTAGAATCGCCAAAACAGTTACCATATAAATATCAAATTCAAATCAAATCAAATTTATTGACCAAAGTGCTATGTTATACATTATATTTGGCATATTACAACTAAGATTTTATAATATTAATAGATGCTTTTTATTTTGCACCTAAGCAACTAAATGCCCGTATGTGCAAGGGAAAAGTAAACTTTAAAAAGGTTAAATAGGTTCTCCTCTATATAACCCAGACAATACGGAACTCTGAGAACAAAACACACAATCCAACATTAAAACCTCAAACTAAAACAGAGGCGTAAATCTATGTAGATTCTGTGAAATGTAAACCCTGCAAGCTCCAATAAACCTGCTACTGCTATCAATAGATCTAATACAAGTCGGGAGAATATTATACATTTTAGGAGCAAGATAATTTAAAGATCTAAGGTTAACATTCCTATTACTATTTGGAACTCTCAGGTGCTCGCTAGCAATGCGTCTAGTAGCGTAAATGTGATTTACATAGTTCTTTAATTTAGCTTTTTGATGAACAAATGAACAGGTACATAAAACAAACAATGCGCGAACACACAAAAGTTCCTCATCATAAAGTAAATGTGTAGGAAATCTCTTGCTCCTCCTAAAAATGATTTTCAAAATGTAGTTTTGTACAACCTTCAATTGCTTCAGTGAATTATTGTATAACCCCCCCCCCCCCCCCCCCCCCAGACTACTATCCTGTATCTCAGACAGGATTCCACGAGCGCCCTATATACACACACTAATAGTTTGGTACACAAAACGTATCTTAAAAGGTAAAACTTTCGGATAAGTTTCCTGATGTTGTTGTTAGTAAGCTTTAACACGTGCTCCTCCCATTTGAGATGCCGGTCAATAATTAATCTCAAGTATTTTGTACTTGCCACCTCAGTTATCTCCTTTTCCAAACCCTCAACCACGATGCTGCCAAAATCCGGCCTATTTGCAGCTGTTAGAGAGAATGCAATGTAGTTAGTTTTACTAACATTTAAAGTCAATTTGAAAGTGTCAAGCCAATTTTTTATTTTAAATATGCGGGATACTGCAGAGGCCTTAACTTCATCCCAGCTTCTTCGCTCAAAACAAATACATAAATAAAAGACAACCCATCTCACATAAACTTTATTAATAAAATAGTGACCAAGGCCCTAGAAACACTTTGAACTAAGCCTCCCTCGAGAAGGCATGCATTTAATATTAAACTCTTAATTAAACTATAAACATAAACACGCATTTATTAATATACAGTCTAGCCATTGTTAAGTTTGTAAATAAACTTGTTGTTGTTTTTATCAACGTGTCTCCTTTATCATCTCTTCTCAATTTGACGTAGTGCGATACCACATCTGGGCTACTCTCCTGCACGCCAAGTAAGGCGTGGCGTCACAAGTAAAAACTGTATTTTTTACGTAACAATATGACTATCGTATTTGATTAAATGAACAAGTAAAAAATACAGTTCGTAACGACATTACTATCGTATTTGATTAAATGAAACTTGAAAAGTGAAGTTGGAATTATTTTAGTATTTTTAACTCTTTATTCCACTCTCTCAATAATTTTAATTTTGTAAAGTCACATATTTATATTTTTTTTGCACTAGCTGTATGTGCCATCCCAAGCTTTTCTTCGTGCCTCAACTTATATAAAGAGTAATTTAAAAAGGTACTGATAGGAAGACTAAACTTTGTGTCTGTTAGTAAATATGTCTTGATTTTCATATTTCAGGAAAGAAGAGACTAGAGTATTTCCCTCCTCAGATACTCCTATTACTGTACCGAATTTATTAGGATTTATATTGTCAAATGTGGATATGCCTACGAAATTACACGTGATGTACTCCGTGTGCTTACATAGTCAGGTTATACATATTTTATTTTATTGATATTTTTACTATTAATGTATTCCAAATTTCAACTTCTGCTTTCGTTTTAAAATTGAGCTTAACTGTATAAATCTTAAATTATACTGTTGTGTCTATTAGTTTGCACCACTAAAACGGATGTAAATATTTTATAGTACATGTTATAATTTTGGACATTGCGCTTATATTTTTGGGAAAATATAAACTATTTGTTTAAAAAGCGCCGATGCGAGTAAGCATCTTGTATATCGATATATACTTTTAAACTCAGAAAAAAGTTGTGTAAATGAACAATGTTTCCATTATTTTATGATAAGCACATATTACACCTTGATGGCTCGCGAACAAGCTCAAATTATGTAAATAAATAAATTATCGCTAGTTTATCTTCAACTTCCTGTAACAAAAATTGACTAAACGTGAACAAAACTGTTCAAAGTATACTAAATTTTAATTTACCCTAACCTCTAGAAGACTAAATAATTATTCGGTGTAAACATATTATTACTAACTTTATCCAGTTGCTTTTTCTATTCATATATTTTGCATTTTAAAATATTTAGTGGGCTTGAAAGAGATAAACATTATCTTTATACAATTTATAGTCCTCAAATAGTGTGCCTATATAAGGCTGAGGTTAAAAATCGATAGGTCGAATAAAACGTTTGTTTATGTATTTGTATATCACACAAAGCCGCACTTTTCAGCTTGTAATTTTTGACACGACATGACTACCGGAGCTAAGCGATAAACTTGGACTGTTGTTTGTAAAAACGTGTATTCATGGATTTTGTAAAAAAAAACATGTTCTGTTTATTATTGCACAGCTTCAGAAACCAGTAATAAAAACTGAAACGTTGCGCATAGGTAAATGTTTTTATTTGGGCCCCTCCGAAATTTCAAAATTGGGAGACAAAAGACATCGTCATAAAATATTCGTGTTATTATGTTGCTTAATTTTATTTTGCGTTATGATTGACGTCGTTTGTACTGCGGGCAGGAGAAATAGTAATTATATCTTAATTTAATTTTCAGCTGAAGAGAGACAAAAACTCATGTCTGGCCACCATACGCAATGAAACCATCTCCTTAATCGAGAAAACCCTGAAAGACTGGAGAAAATCCAACAATCGTCAGCGACAACGCGTTTCGCATAATCTCAAGCAACTAAAACAGCTGCAGTTTCTCTTTAGTCATTCCCCAAACGAATACTTGCTTATAGAGAGCTATTTTAGGAAATTAAAAGTGCCTCTCGTGGGTGACTATAGCAAAAATTCGACCGATGCAGTAAGAGATGAGTTATGATTATTGGTTCTTTAGTTTCTTTGGTTTTACTTTTTCGTCAGGTTAAGTTCTTGACACATTGATAGTTCATTTGAAATGAAATTATCATCGCGTTGAGTTGTTGCCCAACTAGCATAACTTCATAAAATCTGAAGAAAGATATTTTGTCGGAGCAATATCACAGTCGTTATTAGAACTTGATATAAGATATAAGCAAAATTAACTTATTAGATTTATATTCATATTCTATTTTTGATAAATATTTCTTATAGCTGCTGAGTATTAAGCCAGTATAGTATTTTAACAGTAACAATACTTATTGCTTCTGCAACCATTTTACTTTTACTATGTTGATGGTTAACAGCATATAATTCTCTATAAAGTTTCTATGGCTGCAGCCAAGACCTATTATAAATAAGCTAGAGGAAGAATACTTAATGTATAGCTTCATATTCTAACAAGACTATAGGAAGCTTTTGGTTTTTAAAATTTTGTTGCAAAAACCTTTTAACGTCCTTAATCCATTGAATTATAAAATGTAGTATGCTAGTTGAGAACAATGTCGATATTGACCATATTTGGATACAGTTAGGGTAACCTTGACATAATCCAATAACTCCTGCCAAATCACGTCTCTGTGAGTATAGGTCAAAATAAACTGTGAGTTACAGCTATTTAAAAATAAAAAGTAAGCGAATATTTCGTAAACTATATCACAATTTTGTAGGAAAAATAATTTACATTTCATATGGATAATATGTGTCTACTGGACTCGGATCATCCAACCGGCGCTTAATATTTTTGTTACGTCAATCAAAAAATTACCTGCCGGAATTTATACAGCTGTCCTATACAAAATAATTGAACAATTAATCGAATTACCTGTAGGAAGATTAATTGAGATTATAAGATTATATGAACAATCTCCTCCGAAAAGATTACATACACATGTAGTTTCCATCTCTCTAGTGTGCAGTCACAACTTCAAAGCAATAAAAACTTTCGATCCGCCCTGCAACCCGCTCCATCCCGCCGCTCATCCGTGGCAATCTCCTCCTCAAGATTAGATACACATGTAGATGTTTAAAGTAGGCGACTATTTAGGACGGAAACTATGCTTTAAACAGAGTATCTATATTACAACATCATATTCTATTTAATAGGGCCAAAACCAACAAACAACAATAATTAATTTCTAGGATTACCTAGCACATAAACCTACAGTAAGTTATGTAATTCTAGTCTAGACAACCATTAGATACTACATGTATCAATATTTATTTATATGTTTTTAAAAGAAAAAAAATATATATTTTTTTGCATTTACCTGATTCACCTACTTTTTGTTTGAATTCTGTGACCAGTTGTTAATGCCAAAAGTCCTATTAATTTTAACGATAATTGATACAAATTAAGTGAATCTAACGAAAACAATTTTTCAAAGTAAAGGAGCACTGGGTGAGGATCCCAGGTCTCTTCATACCGTGAGGCACTTGGTCTCTCTTCATAAATCTTTTGATTAAACTTTTATCATCCTCTTTTATGTTTAAAACTGAGCTGCTTTACACGAATTTATAGATGCATATGATGCACCTGTAGCAAACAGTAAAAACTGAATTCAATATGACATATTTTAATTATATGGGTTTTGATTATTACTTATACAAAAATGCCACCATTTCTCCAGATACAAAGAATACTGTTTTGCTGTACTTCAAATATGGAAGCTAGAATAGCATCCGTTCCTTCTACTGGGAAGTTCCTTGATAGAAAAGCTCTCCTGATACATTCCCTACGAGTCCTACCACCAGGGAAAGTGATTCCCAGAGTGAATGTTGGCCTCTGAAAGGTGACAAAATAAGAAAGGGTTCTGATTTAAAAACATGTGGCTCTGTAACAAAATTTTTTGTAAATAGGGGGTACCAAAGTTGAGACGTCCATCTGGGAATAACAAGGGTACCTTTCGCTTTGTCTTCAATAATTTTGTTAATTACTCTTGAGATAATTGAGAATGGTGGAAAAGCGTAAAAATTGAATGGAGACCAACTGATGGTTAATGCATCTGCTACGACAGTCTGGATCCTTATACCATGACACATATCTGTTGCATTTTGTATTTAGTCTGGTAGCAAAAAGGTCAATGTTGGGACACCATAATTAAAACATATTAGGTTAAAATGTTTTTTTGGATAATTCATACTCTGTTTCAATGCATAACGATCTAGGTTCAGATGTTATATTTAGTGTTAATGTAAGAAGCAAAAATTAATAATTTTTTATTCTGGCACCATTCCCATATATCCCTAGTTAGTTTATTGAGATATCTTTGTCTTGTTCCCCCATTCTATTTATATAAGCAATTGCAGTACTGTTATCTAGTCTCAACAAAATGTGACAGATATTGAGATTTTTACAAAAAAACTTTACTACATTAAAGGCAGCTAAAAGTTCAAAGTAATGTATATTATTTTGCCTTTAAATTATGCTCCAAACCCATGGATTTTTCCCCGTTACAGCAGCCTCCCCAACCCGTAAGAAAAGCATCGGAACATAAAGTTAATTTATAATCATTTTTATTAATATTCCTTACAGCTGACTCAATATTATTTATCCACCATCTAAAAATCTTCTTGTAAATAAGTCGGTAAAGTCATTGTTGCCTCAAAGTTTCCTTTATTTTTCTTTAACTCTATAGTTTTCACCCTTTCAAAATTTTTTGTGTAAAGCCAGCCATACTGTAAAGCCGGACAGGCTGCTACTAATTTGCTGATATAAGACGCAAACGTCCTTATTTTACAGTGCTGTTTACTGTACATTTTTTCTGTCTGATGCAATATAGAAATTCTTTTACTTAACGGTAAGAACATTGTCATTAATTCAGAATTAAATTCAAATTCTAGGAATAAACAGGACTTAGAAGGTTTTAATTGGCTTTTTTCTTTGTTAATAATAAAGCCTTTGAACTTTGCTGGAATATGTCGAACATTCATTATATGTTCGACCTATGACGACAAAATCATCCAAATAGGCTAATAGTTACAACTTGTTCTCTTAAAAATCTTAATACAGGTTTCAGTAGTTTAGTGAATACAAAAGGTGCTATTGAAAGCCCAAACGGTAAGCAATTGAATTGACAAATGACTCCGTTATATTTAGACTTTAATTATTTACGAGATCCTTTATGAATTGGTAGCAGATAATATGCATCTTTTAAGTCAATATTAGTTACAAAGAAGCAATCTGGGTAGTTTAATTTCAAAAAGGTTCGGTCATCCTCTAACTTAAAGTGTGGAGGAGACAAAATTTAATTCAAATTTTTTAAATTTTATAATGAATCTATAAGTGCCATCTTTTTTGGGGGCTAGGAAATGGCTGGAATAAAAATCATCTTTTGATTTTTTACAACTTGAAATGGCACCGCTTTGTTTAAGTTTCCTAATACTTTTATCTATAATTTGAGATTGTGATTTTGTAAACATTCTATTACCTAAATATTTTCGCCACGGTTTTTTGCAAAATGGTATGTTATAACCTGAGATCCAATTACAATTCAAATTACTAATTATTGGAAATATTTTTCCACTCAGGTAGAAAATATTTTAAGCGACGGTTATTTACCTCTAGCGTCGTCGTGGATGGTTCCCCTTGTATTTGTTGTCGAATCTGCTGTAGCTGGTGCTCGGCTTGTCTTTCCATGGAGCTTGTGGGCGCTGCAGCTGAGATGAGTGGTTCCTCCCTCCTGTCATTTTTTGACGTACTCGGTTGGTTATTTGTAGTTTAAATTAGAGGTTTTCCTGAGAGGCACAGCTAGCTCTGAACCGGTCCACTTAATGGTCTGACTCGCTCTGATCCTGTCTGTTAAATTCGTACCAATTACTTGGCCATCTAACGGCGAATCCTCAACTACTTTCTTCAACTCGGTATTTAAAAACGGCCCAATTAAAAATTTGCGGTACATGGACACAGAGTGGTGAATGTCATAATATATTAACTTGCTAGCATCTATAAGGTTAGGCAAAATTGCGTTGTCTTTGTCGCCCCGAGCTACCATATCAGTCATTGGTAATTGGTATACCGGCTACACTACCAATATGGTCTTGAAGACGAGCTAAAACACAGTCTTGTTTATTTACTGGTTCGAAAAGACCCGCTTGAATTTCCTCATTTAAAACAGGGGCCTTTAACAAGGGGCAGTTTTTGCTAACCAGATATTTATTTAAAAGAGCCTTGCGAGCATCTTTTACAAGCCCCTCTGTAAGCAAAACCGACATCTGTTGATAATCTCCTCATGAATTTCTGGACCTGTATTCTTCAAGGCCTTATGGTCATCACCAAACAATTTTATCATCTCGTCATCCACTGGAATGGGACCTGTCTGGGGTTCTATAATATTAGGGCCAGACGGCTGGACTTCGTTTGTATTCCCAGTCTCAGTCTCGTCGTGAGCTCAGAAGAGGCGAAACTGGCATAATTGTTGTTGACAGGGGACGAGGACTCCTCAGAACCTTAACGGAAAAATGTTTTGTGATAGTTAAACTTTATACGCGTAACAAAGAATAATCTATGCACTCACTCTTTTATATTTAAAAGTATAATCAACTTAGATGCCTTAATTAATATAAACGTTGCACTGTATAGGCAAGCATAGTCAATATTATTAAATAGCCTATTGATGTGTTGGTTCAGTTATTCGCTCGAAAGGCAGTATTATAACACTATATTATTAGTTAAATAATCATAATACTCCTCTGCGGGCCTTCGTACAGAAATCAAAACAACAAGCAATAATAAATTGCCTCGTGTCATCGCATTCGGCTGACGGTGTTTATTCGAATTTTAAACGTATCATACACACAAAAATAAAATAAAATAACTAACGGGATTTCAATTAATCTACTTACTGGACACCATCAATTCCATCAGTTTTCTAAACTTTCTTTTCAGATGTTCTCGGTGTTTTCCTCGCCTTTTGCCCATTGTAAACAATAAATCACTGTCGGGAATACATTTTAACGCTGTTACTCGCACACACATAAAAAATTAATTGAGGAATGTGCCAAGAACGAGCGGCGGGATGGAGCGGGTTGCAGAGCGGATCGAAAGTTTTTATTGCTTTGAAGTTGTGACGTGGAAACTACATATGTGTATGTAATCTTGAGGGAGGAGATTGTGAAATATAATTTAGAATATTGAATTATGATAGTAATATATGATATACCAGCTGAGTATATCCAATACTGTTTTCCCATTTGGTCATAAATTTCGAATGCTGACTACAATAAATTTATAATATATCATTCAATATTATCGTTTAGATCATCTCACACTATAAAGTTATCCTCGGCATTTATTACCTTTATTTTTCACTAGTCATATTTATTGTTTTAATTAATAGAAAACAACCGTTTTATAGCAAAACTAAGTGCACTTACTAGACATTCCCCTCTTAAAAGAAAGATATCTTTTCATAAACTCCAGACATTCAAGAGACTTTATCTGTATGCATGTTAACTGTGTTTTAATGATTTTTTGAAGGTATTTTAAAGTTATAACTGTTGCTTTCTTCCTTGCAAACAAGACGAATGATGCATTTTAATACTTAATTGCCTTATGTGTGTATGTACATGTATTAATTAATATTACTTATATCATAATAATTTACTTGTAATAAAAAGCCATTTTTATTATATTTAAATGTTCTACTGAACACATTTTTAGTGTTTGGGAAATGGCAATATCCATCTTAATATCTCACCTGAACTTCGATGCTAATATAAAATTCTTGCAAGAAAGAACGTAAGAGTTTAATTTTAATTAGTTGTAAAATATAGTTAAAATGTGTGTATCTTTACCGCTTATATTTGGACACATATAGAGTTCTTGATGTTGAGGTTCTGAACATTATACTGGCAGGCTGACACTCGTAGTTTCTATCACTAAAATGTTATATATTTTTTGTACGACAAACATACCCGTCTCAGAATTTGAATATTAATTATTCGTAGTTTTTACTAGCGTTTATTAAAGAAGAGATTTATTGTCAATTTGATTTGAAAACAAGTGTCGGAAAATTCGTGTGCGCGCTTTTGTGAAAAATCTGTTAAAACTGGCCTAATTAAACTGATAAAACCTATTTAAATATCTAAAAAACATTCATAGCTAACCAGTTTATGAATAATTCAAACCCTTAGCGCTACTATTGTACTATTAAACACAAAAATTGCCGATCTAACTTAACAATCATAATGTCGATGGACTGTTATAAATGTAAAAGTGTCTGTTCATCTAAAGAAAAGTGTCGAGATAATGAGGTTTTTGGTTGTTCATGTCACTGTTGTAAAAATGTAATATGCAGAAATTGTTCAAAAGTAACATCCACCGAAATCCGAGTTCTGCTGGCAAATAGGTCAATGTTCTTTTTCTGCGACACCTGCAGTGAAATAATAAAGCTTCTGCCTACGCTTAACAGAAAAATACCACAGATTGAAGTATATATCAAGGATCTGAAGATACTGGCCAACAAGGTATCAAACATGGCTAATATCAAAACAGAACTAGTAAAAATGCAAAGGGACATTCAAGATCTGAAAAACTCATCTTCTCCAAGCTATGCCGATATCGTTTCCAATCTAAATGAGGAAACTAAAGCCGTAAAAACTAGCATTCAAGAGATAAACAACAAAATTAAAACTCCACCAGTTGTGCATACTATCTCTTTAAATCGGCAGTCGAAGGCAGTGGAGCCTACACTGATCGAACTGCAAGAGATAGAGGTAAGCGCATTAAATATTCTTATATTTGGGACTGAAGAATAAAAGAGCAACAGTATTGACGAAAGAAAAGCAAATGACTTGAGGGTAGAGTACTGGATTATATCAGCACAGATACTGTCAAAGATAACCTTAAAGTTGTCCGGGTGGGAATCTACAATCCAGAGAAAAGAAGGCCAATAAAGGTGATTTTTCCCTTAAAGGAAGAAGCCCGTAAAGTGCTTCATAATAAAAATAATCTACCTAAAGAGAGCAGTATGTATATATAGTATGACCAAACAAGCTTGCAGTGTAGTTATATAAAAAAACTGTTAACAGAAATGCAGGAAAGAGTTAAGCAGGGAGAAAATAACCTTAAAATTAAATACCTCAGTGGTCTACCAAAAATAATTAAGGTTAGACCTTCTGGGGCACTTGGCCTTAGTAGTGACCGCTCCAAAAACTAAATGCCCAAACCTACTCCTCAGTATCTATGTTATGTACCAATTTATGCTCTATTATTTCCAAGTTTGATGAGCCAGAAAAGCCAGACTAAATTTTTGTTGCTGAAACATGGTTGAATGCAAACATACCAGACTCTCTGACTGGTATACATGACTATATATTTTTTAGAATGAATCGTACAACCATAAATGATCACGGGCAAATAAAGAGAGATGGAGGAGTGGGTATTTTATTCAGGGCCATCAAGTCTCCTGTGTAAGGCGAGAAGAGATTAATGTTGGGATAACTGGGATGGATAGTGTCCTTGTTGACCTGAGACTTGGTGCTGTTCGGCTACTTGTGGGATGTGTCTACCGACCTCCTGGATGTTTGAGGATGATAACTTGTGGATATCCTAAACAGGCTAAACGATTCTTTTACCACGACAATAATTTATGGTGATTTTAATTATCCTGAAATTGATTGGTCCACTGTTAGAGTAATTGAACGTGGTGCTCCTGCTAAAGGATTTTTATTGGCCTACCAGGAATCAAGACTGCATCAGTTGATTGACTTTAAGACTGGGTTTCGTGAGGGTACTGTCCCATCATTACTTGACTTATTTCTGGTATCAGATGAGAAGTTGGTGACAAGTATTACAGCTGCACCACCAATAGGTGAGACCGATCATGTTACTGTTGTGGCCACAGCCCAGATGGCCCTACGTCCGGTTGTCAAGGCTGCAACCAGGCACAAAGACTACTGGAAGGGTGACTACGATTCCATAAAAGGTTTCCTTGAGCAATGGGAACCAAACAACTGCACAACCTAGTAAGATAACTTTGTTGGGGTGGTGGCCCACATGACGGATGTTTATGTACCTCTTCAGAGTCAAGTAGAGACCTTTAAAAAGTCGTGGATTACGAGAGCTCATGTTAAATTGAAAAAAAAATGGCATACATACAGAGGTACTGGTGAGAATTATGACCTACGGGCACACAATTCATTAAAAAGCCAGATCACCCAAACGCTAAGAAAAGCTCGGTCGACTATTGAGAGGAGTCTCCTCGAGCAGGCTCCAATAAGATTTTACCAATATATAAACCACTCACATCAATCTAAACTTCAAAACTTTGTCTTAAGAGATTCGGATAATCATCTTGAATCTGAACCACACAGAGTAGGGGAAATATTCAGCAATCAATTTGACAGAGTATTTATACGCGAAGACACAACACTACCACAACTTCCCGCGGCCGGACGGTCAGGGGCCACACTTGAAAATATCGTTTTTACCCCAGAGAAGGTGAAAAGGGTCCTATTTGATCTAAAGCTGTTTGCCAGTCCAGGACCTGACGATGTGTCCTCAATATTGCTAATTGCTGTAGCGCAATTTTCCTTGCAAGAACAATGACAGACTCATTTACAAACGGCTTAGTCTCAGCAGCGTGGATTGTCATTCCGATTTATAAGAAAGGCGATAAACACTTAGCTGAAAACTATAGGCCTATCAGTTTAACATCAATTCCCTGCAAAGGTATGGAAAAGATTATAGCTACTGAAATGACAGAATGCCTTATGACTCATCATGGTGATCGACTATCCAATCAGCATGGTTGTCTGCGGGGGAGATCAGTTACATCGAATCTCCTGTTCAACCTGGAACACTGGACTAAGGCCTCTGAGGAGCATTATCCAATTGACGTTGTATATCTTGACTTTGAATAAGCGTTTGACACTGTTCCCCCAGAGAGACTGCTTCACAAGCTTGAACATTGTGGTATACGGGGCCGGCTACTTCGGTGGATTCGGGTCTACTTGTGTAATCGGACATACCAGGTCAGAATAAATGGCACCTTATCTGGCAAGCACAGGGTAGTTAGTGGAGTTCCTCAGGGCTCTGTGCTTGGCCCACTTCTATTTATAGTCTATGTCTCAGGTATTGCCCCGAACATGTCCTGCAGGACCAGCATGTATGCCGATGATACCAAAATATTCTGTGACCCTACATTCCAGCACGGTGCCATGATTGAGGATCTTGCCGAATTGGATAGGTGGACGAGGGACTGGCTGATGAAACTTAATGTCAGCAAATGTTGTGTGTTGCACATTGGATAGTTGGATACGACAACCCTATGCTGGACTACCATATGGGCAATAACAACTTAGGAAGGGTGACTGAGCAGGTCGACTTGGGAGTGAATATCTCACATGACCTAAAATGGGAACAGTACATATATGCAATTGTGAAACGGGCCAACTCAACAGTCTATCTAATACGACGCTGTTTTAGGGAAATGTCCCCTGAAGTGTTTCTCCGAGCCTACAAAACCTATATTAGACCATTGCTGGAGCATGCTGTGTGGTCTGGTGTCTGTATTTCAGAAAAGACATAGGTCTGATTGAACGTGTCCAGAGAAGGGCAACACAAATTCCACCATCTTTAAGAGGATTGTCCTATGAAGAACGACTTAAAGCGCTCAAATTGACAACCCTGCATGAACGCAGGAATAGAGGGTACTTAATTGAAACATACAAAATCCTGCATAATCATTACACATGCGACATCGATTTCTTTCACAGAAATACCAACTCTCATCTGCGTGGACATTCCCTGAAGCTCTCTACTGAACTTCGTGTTTTTGTAAATCGACTGGTGCAACAGTTGAATCGGCTCCCTGATGAGGTCGTGACCTCCCCTAGTGTAAACATCTTTAAAAACAGACAGGATAATTATGTTAATAATGTGCTGTAAAATAGTTTAATAACAATCCCAGCATAAGGACTAATGACAGTCTACCTGTTTTTCTGCCTACTGTCTAAACCCCTATAATAATAATAATAATAAAATAAATCGCGAACATACATTAGACTATTTTCTTTTGAAGTAAAAACAACACATGGAAGATTTTTTTCTTTTATTCCTCCTACTACAAATTGTCAAGAACCGTCACTCCAAAATTCAAAGGATTTTAAAGCAGTTCGTATATCATAGTCAATATTTTTTGACAAGGTTTTTTATTATATTAAAGAAATCTCCCAAAGTCGCTATTGATGCTTACAGTTTGAAATTTTAATTAATACAATAATTGTGTTTTATTATGCTATTGAAAAGTACATTTGAATCGCCATATGCAGAAACCGCACATGTCCATTTTTGGTCCAAACGGGGTTATGCCAAAAAATAACTCTACGTAGGTAATTACATCGTTCTATATATAAACAGCACATGTCCAGGTCATACTTTAGTTTTAAACGATGAGTAGTTTGAAGCATATTCTGCAGAAACGACACAAGTCCCGGACATGTGCGGTTTCTGCTGAACAAGAGATTTCTGAGTTTCGCGCAATCGGTTTGATTGGGTGGAAGACTTGCACCAAGTGTGGTTAGGTTTGACGGTTTTAGAAGGTAAACATAGCATAAGTTAGTTATTTGTTGTTTAGCAAAATGTTTAAATAATAGTAGTGTGAGATGGTGCCAGATAAAGATGAAAATAATACTTCCTAGGGAAAGAGGAATGCGGATCCTACAAGTTATCAACGAAATGTTATCATAAAGTCCCATGTAAAGAGAGAACCTTACAAAAACTACAACGGAGATAATATTCCTGGTAGAGTATTGGGCCCTCCTTGCAGGTTATTTTATATATTCTTTTTTAGTGTTTGATGTATTAAATCGGGTTTTCTTCTAGTTGCAGAGAAAAAATGTTTGGATTAATCCATCAACCAGGAGCTGCAAGCAAATTTAAGTTGCTTTTATTTTCTGGATAGTAAAGACCATCAGGATATTTTTCTACAAGGGCTAATACAGATTTCTAATGTGTATATGCGCCGCGCAAGAGTCCAAGTTGGAAATAAACCAAAATCCAATACCTTTAAATACTTCGCCTTGAAAGGGTCAGCCAAAATTGTGATTTGTTTGAAGGCGATTTCCTCAATTTACAGTGTAACTTTAAGTCGAGTTAGAATAATAAAAAATCTTGCTGTGGAAAATCGCCAAAAGACTTGCGTGATCTAAATACCAGTAGTAATAAGTTTGGGGAAGATGTTCAACTCGGAGTTTATAGATGGGCTATTAGACACACATTTAAACTTCCACACCCAGGAAAAACTTCACCAGTTTTACCATCTGAAGTTGCATATCTATTTGGCAAAGTTTATATAAAAGCAAAAAAACTTCAGGATATAAGAAAATGTATGGCATTTGTAGAAGCGGAATATCAAGAATTTTATAATTCAATACTTCTTTGGCCTGTTATTGCTAATAATTAAATGCAAGATATGTTTTCATTAGTTTGAAATAAACAGACACGTTTATATTGGAAAAGTTTATTTATTTTCCCCTTGGCTATGCAGAAAGCTCACATGTCCTTTTTTTAAAAAAATCGTAGAATCAAAAATTCTTATTTACCAACCAAACTTAATAAGTTGTCCTGTTACAGATACCCTTAATTAATTTTTGTAACTATTAAACCAAATATAAATAGTTTTTTAAAAGTAATAAAATGTTTTTTCCATTTTCCCAAAATATGGTGTTTTGGACATGTGCGGTTTCTGCATATGGCGATTCATTTACACCAGAAGCTATAAGCAAAAATATATATTTTTTGTTAGTCATCTCAGTAAAGATAAACATATTGTGTATTATATAATGTATGTTTGGGGAATCCTATGATTTACCTATGATAATTTTGAGTCAAAAGTAAAATTTGGAACAGATCCTGCATTGAGAGTAGCCACCCTGTATACTGTGCAAATATTAATAAGGCTTGAATGTAATAAGTAGATATCTATTTTTATTGAAAGTTGTGTTCTAAGACCAGCCTCTTGTATGTGCTATTTAATTAAAAGTGTGGGAAAAACGGTACCTTATTTAAAATTACATTCTTTGGTATCTTTATGTAGGAGTTAATCTGCACAATTACCTAGAAATCAGCATATGAATAGGCTGTTCTTAACGTACATAAAACTGTGATAAAAGGTAATTAAATTAATATTGAATTGTACATAAAATTATATTATTTATTATAAGTTTAAAAGCTCTGTAAATAGTTACTGATGTAAAAATATATTTGTGTATTGCGGGGATTTTAATAAAAAAAATCTGATGTTGACTAGACTAGTTAGTTTATTTTCAAGTATATATTGTAAATCAATTGCAATTACCTACTAATTTAATGTAAACTTCTTTAATTTCTATGAAACTAAAAGATAACTAAATAATTTAAATTTTTATAAGTATTTTCTTTTTCTCTAATAAAAAGGCATTCCATGTATATTTACAATATGTATACAGTTGAAATATTTTAATTCTACAAGATTGAAAATACAATTTGACCTGAACAAAATTGTATACACATTTTTAAAGCTAATTCCTTAGGTTGCAATAATTAATACTGTTATAATTATTTAAAAAATACAATTATTATCAGTTGTTAAAAAATACAATATCTCTTCTTAAACAATTCCTAAAGTAAGCATTTAATATGAGCTGTCGTCGTGGAAAAGTCAAAATCTGCTATGTGGAGGGTTTTTCAGTTTTGTGTTTTGGGGTTGCCTAATAGTTGATATATTCCGCACATTTCTATAAGCCCTGTTATGCGGTAAAATTAACTACAAACAAATTATTCAAGAAGAAAATATCTACTATGTGCGCTTGTGTTACCCAAACCTGCTATGTGTTGATGTCGTCCACATAGCAGCTTTTGTTTTCGCGCCTAACACGCTATTACCTACATAGCAGTTAGTGTTACCATCTTGACACCTCGTCGTTATTATTTATTATTGACAAAGTGCTCGAATAGTTGGTGGTATTTCTCGGTAGACAATTGACTATTTTTGTAAAAACGATTGTGTATTTGTGCACATTTTAACCAGCTTTGAAACTAAGATACAAGGTAAGTTGAATAATAATTATTTAAAACTTTCCATTTAAATTGTGTAGAATGTAACCTTAATAATTATTAGTCATTATTATGCGATGCTGATAATCAGAATGGTAAGTTTTATTAATTTAGGTATTGCAGCAAGCAGTGGGGATATTTTTTATCGTGACAAACTCAACAATGTGAGAAATTGACCAGAAAAAAAACTATATCTGTAATTTATGAATGTTCGTGCGGAACAGTTTAGAAGAAATAATGCACAATAAAAGAAATTTTCTGAATATTTTTTTTTATAGAAAAATCTGAAGAGAAAAAAAGAGCCATACAAGAAAGCGACCAGTCTTTCTCATTTGAAAGCCACAAAAATCCACTTAAGCTATTCAACACAATATTCTATTTGAGCATGATCTAAATTTGAATATTACTAATATTTTCGAAGATATAGAGATGTATGAACATTGGAGTCATATTTAAATGATTAGCGGCTGAAAATTAACAAGTTTTACAAATGTCGATTAGGAAAGAAAGTTGTACGGGGGGAGAGGACAATAACGGTTCCTTACTTTTGGAATTGCATAATGGCTTTCAAATAATATTGAAATTTTAGATGGTGATATGTGATATCGAAAAGGAAGTTTTATTGATGACAACTGAAAAAGAAGAAAGCTGTACAGGGAAAGAAGACAATAATGGTTCCCGACTTTTGGAATTGGATAATTGATCTCAAGAAAGTATTGAAATTTTAGAAGGTGAAGTCGAAAAGGAAGTTTATTGTTGACAATTGAAAACTAAGACTGTACAGGGTGTCCCAAATTCGAGCCTCATCATTGGGATCTCGGAAATTAGAAGAGATACGAGTTCGGTTAAATGGAGGCAAAGTTGCGCAATTTGAAGCTGATCAAAATGCCACCTTAAAAGTTAAAAAATTCCGAATACTTCCGAAGATATTTTGAAAAAAACGAATATTCGCGATTTCATTTTAATTTTTTATGACTATTTGAACAGATATAACAAAAAAAATTTCACATTCTCATTGTTACTTTTTCTGTTCTACAAGATGGTGTTATCAGATTTTGAAACCGACGTTTCGTCTTTGAGCTGCCATAATCAACTTTGTTTTTTTAAATACGGTCCTGGATTTTTTATTACGGACTTTAAGAGCTTCTAATGTCCCAAAACCAATGATGTATCGCACTTATTCGAAAAAGTCATTTTAATAATTTCCTGGTAAAATCTTATCAAAAATATGTTTTCTGTCTCTCTCTAACACATGAGGTCTTATGGAAAATGCCATTAATATAAATTTTTCGAATATGTGCGATACATCATTGGTTTTGGGACTTTAGATGCTCTTAAAATCCGTAATTAATCCAGGGCCGTATTTAAAAAAACAAAGTTGATGATGGCAGCTCAAAAACGAAACGTCGGTTTGAAAATCTGATTACACCATCTTGTAGAACAGAAAAAGTAGCATTGAGCATGTAAAATTTATTTTGTTATATCTATTCAAATAGAGTCATAAAAAAATAAAAATAAAATCGCGAATATTCGGTTTTTTCCAAAAATCTTCGTAAGTATTCGGAATTTTTAAACTTTTAAGATTGCATTTTGATCAGCATCAAATTGCACAACTTTGCCTCCATTTAACCGACCTCGTATCTCTTCTAGTTTCCGAGATCCCAATGATGAGGCTCGAATTTGGGACACCCTGTACAGGGACAGAAGAAAATAAAAATTATTCGGATGATGATATAAATAGTAGAGCTAAAAGTGATAGAAGTAAACAAGAATCAATTAAGGAATCAGAAGACGGGGATAATTACATAGAAAAGAAAAGAAAAAGCGGGATAAAAATTGATAAAGCAATAAACGACAAGCAAACGTAGATTTGAGACTTCGTGGACAGGAGTATAAAGGTATGAATTAAAATAAGGAACGTGGAGAATATAAAGAACAAGAAGAACAAGGAATAAGATTCGAATATGTAGAACATTTTTTCTAAATACACTATCATTAGGAAGAGACACATTTAACAAACAAATAATAACACTGAAGATGAGCCCAATTAAAAAAAAATCAGAAAAATAAACAAATGCGGCAATCAGTTATTGAACGGCTGGAGATTATTTCCAAATTTTCAAACCATTATTGTAGAAGCGGTTCTTCAAGAGTTTATGTAGAATCCACCTTTCAATCCAAAAGACACATGCACTCTGTATATGAAGAGTGGTGGAAAAAAGTGACAAAAAGAACGTTGCTTGTCAAGTTACTTATTGGATGGACGATCAGAAAATATCCATCCATAAACGATCAGAAAATATCCATCCATAAACCTCGAAAAATGTGTTATGAGCATAAGATTGGAAATCTTTCCCAGGAGGACTTTGAAGATCACAGAAAAAAGAAGGAAGAAGGCAGCGAAGCAAAAGCAAAAGTCCATGTTACCATGGACCTTTAAAGTGTCCTACTATGCCCCAAACTTCTAGGTATCAAAAATGTATTACAGTCAGAAATTACAACTACATGATTTTACTATCTATTGCCTAAATAATGCAAATGGATTCCTGTATGTTTGGCATGAAGGAGAAGGAGCAATTACGTCGAATGAGTTTGTTTCATGTGTATCCGATTTTATCAAGAAAATGTGTGACAAGTACTTATCTCAGATGGCTGTAGTTACCAAAATAGAAATCTAGTATTATCAAGCGAACTGTCAAATTTAGATTTGAACAACAGCATAATTATCTGACAACTAATATTAGAATAAGGGCACACGATGATGGAAGCAGACAGTGTGCACTCTACACTGGAGAATTGATTTATACCTCTGATATACAGCTCAGGAGACTACGTAAGTCGAATGAAAGCAGCTAGATCCAAACATCCTTACACTGTTTTTCAAATGGACCATACTTTTTTTAATGATTAAGGCACCCAATCCAATAATTTTACTTCCATTGGCATTGGTCCGGGATGAAAGGTGGGAGATCCAACAGTGTCAGATATAAGAGCTCTGCAGTATATACAGGGTTATCCAACGAGGACTAGACAAGGCGATTTTTTTACTTTCCCTGTACTTTTATACAAATAAAAAAACTGAAATAGCCATCTTATGTATTTTTCTCCCGCGAATTCGGATATGTTCAGCAAAAAACAATTGAGCATCAAATAAAAATGCTAGGGGTCACTTTGATATATTTTTTTAATGGAACACCCTGTATATTACTACATTTTTGGACTCTCTAGAAAAATCTAAACACATTTTGTGTATAATATCCTATTCCTATCTTTAGCTGTTTTCCAAATATTGATAGTTGAATGTCGGGTATTTTGACACTTTGACAGGCTCTAAAATCTAAACCACACAAGATCAAAGAAAAAGGTTTGCACATTCCTATCTTAAGTTTTCATAAACTATCGAATGACAGTATCTTCGAATTTAACCCGCGGATAAAATTAACCGGAACTTTTAAATCTCCGGTTAAATTCAAAGTTACTATCATTCGATAGCTTATGAAAACCCAAGATAGGAATGTGCTCACTGTTTTCTTTGATCTCGTGCGGTTTAGATTTTAGAGCCTGTCAAAGTGTCAAACTGCCCGATTTTCAACTGTCAATATTTGGTAAACAGCTAAAGATAGGTATAGGATATTATACACAAAATGTGTTTAGATTTTTCTAGAAAGTCCAAAAATGTAAATGTTAAAAAATATCAAGGTGACCCCTAGCACTTTTATTTGATGTTCAATTGTTTTTTGCTGAACATATCCGAATTCGCGGGAGAAAATTACATAAGATTTCGCGTATTTCAGTTTCTTTATAAAAGTACAGGGAACGTCAAAAAATCGCTTTGTCTAGTCCTCGTTGGATAACCCTGTATCTCCTGGTGAAGTACAATATAAATTAAGGCAAGCGGATGACTGGGCTAATCTTCCACTAAGAATACTTAATAAACCTACTGCGACGTTAAACCACTATATAAGCAAAGAATATAATAGCATATAATATTCTTTAATATGGCAGCTAGAAAAAAAAAAAAAAAGGACAAATTTAATGCTCTGCAGGAACTTAAGTCTGTAATACTCATTGAATACTATCCATTTTATGATTCTTTGTCTCACGAATAGTTTGATTTTTGTTAATTTATAAATTACATTTTTATCCTAAAACACATTTTAATACGTTTAATAAAAAAATCATGACTACTGAAGTTTCAATAATTCGGCTATGTGGTAAAAATAACAGTCAAAATCTTCTATGTGCGCAATAAGGGATTATTCCTTAAATTTGAAAAACCGGAGATTGTGACCTACAAAATTTAATTTTAAATACAGTTACTACATAAAATCTTACACACTATCAAAAAACGAATAAAGTAATGTTAGATAAACACTTTTATGTGTATATTGAAAAATTACATGAAATCCCCATAGCAGATTTTGACTTTTCCATGACGCTATATAATCTATTCTAAATAATTGTGTGTGTATAAAATGTGTAAATGACAATTAATTAAAATTATAATGAATATCACTTGCATACCATTTCCATAACTTCAGCTACCAATGTGTCCACATCAGACATGGAACTAGAAGTACAGGCATAATTATTGTTTTCTATACCATCCACTTCCATAGTTTTCCCAGTGCAAATTTCTTTTAAAAATGTATCACTCTCTGCTGTTATGTCTGTACTCAGAATTCTTTGTTCTGATAGTTCCAAGTCTATTTGTGAAGTAAATTTAATTTCGGAGCTTTCGCCATTTAAAATTTTACTTATAAATTGTGTAGTATTTTCAATTACGTTTCTGCTAATATCATCTTTGGCTGCCACACACTTCAAGAATGTATCAGATTCATCATCACTATTCTCTGTACTAACATTGACTTGCTGAGAATCGCGTTTTACAAGGTTCGTTATTTTTCCTTCGGAATTAGGTTTTTCATCACTTACCAAGGACAAAAGTAATGCTTCTCCACTAGACATGCTTTGATCATCATTGGAATCACTTATATTGTCTTCTAACCTCTCGATTTTTTCTATAGGAGGCTCAACTTTTTTAACATCTTGAAGAGTTTTATTAATAGTGGGTGGAAAATTTTCATATATTATAGTGTCACTTGAATCAGCTGAATCACTGGCTTCTTGATGTATTTTAGGGGATTTTATGACATTTTTAGTTTCTTTGGCTATAGGATATGATATCTGGTAATTTTTTTTCTTTTCGGTATTTTTGTGATAGACTATTTTTGATCGCTTTGAAATATTGTCTGATCGCTTTGAAATATTGTCTTCTTCACTATCAGATTCTTCATATTTTATTTCACCTTTTCCTTTCCTTTTTCTCGTACTTGACTTTTTTTCACTTGGTTTTAAGCAATACTTAGATAAATTGTGTTGCCTTGCCCATTCCCTTAATATTTTATTAAGGTTTCCCTTTTCTTCTAATGTGGGTCTAACAAAGGAATCACAAAAATTCCAAGTGATTCTAAACCACCATTCTTTATAGTTGTCTCTAAAATGTGCAAAATTGTCGTCGTCTGTTCTGTAACAAATATACATAATATTCAAAATTAGTTTTAGATATTACAGATTAATACTTACTCATAGAAGTCTGCTAATTTTCCAATGCACCCTGGATTTGCCCAGTTCAGCATAGTCCATTGCAATTTTTGATCTGGTTTAGTCTGCAATTAAAATAAAATATTCTAACATTGTTTCATAAAGTGCAACAAAGTAAATCATGACCAGATGATCAAATAGTAGGTATTGAGGTGAAATATGTATTTCTATAGACCCTTGCCAGGGCGATAAGGGTTTATTTATATTGTGGCATTGATAATTCAAACAAAGGTGATACACATTTAAATTGTTCAAATATTATGTACTTCTTAAGGTGATAATAATCCCAGTATCGAGGTATTATTACTAATTGAATTTGCTTAATTTTTTGTCAGCAGTTATACGTTGGCAAGTGAAAAATGTAGTTATAATGGTTAAAATTGTCAATGGTTACCAAATAAGTTGTTTTAATACATTAATAACGTATTCTTGTTTGTCATTCTCTAAAATCTTATAATATCAAGTTTAAGGACATATCTTGAAGATTTTTGTTACTAAAACATAAACTTGGTGCAAAATACCTAATGCCAGAACAAAGCCTCTCTTTATCAATGAATTACTCTACCTCATTTAACATCAAAATTAAGTTTTTTTTTAAGTATTTTTCCTTTATGCTGCCTTGCCATAATGAGTAAAATTTAAAAATTTTAAGACACTTAATAAATCGTCATATTTTTAACTATTAATTTAATCGCAGGATTAAGTAGAGCGTATTAGGAATTTTTGCTTTAAAAATTTTCATAAATCAGGCATGACTAAGTACAAGGGTATTGGTAGGATAGTAATTAACCTTTTGAGTTACACTGATAGAAAGAAGGTTACAAATAATTATAATTTGTTCTATTAAGGAAAGCAAATGGCAATAATTAATTTCAAATTGTGCAATGTAGAAATAAAATAGAATTAATTAAATAAATATGATAAATATTAATCAAATATCCACAATCTTAATTGTGGGACACATGTACTAATTTTTAATTATTTTCTGCAATTTCCTCAAATAGATAAATTTTCCTTTTTTTTTTTAAATACATTACTCACATAGAAGTTTCTATATGTGATTCCAATATTGAAACGGCTTTGCAATTTACGTATAACCATTTTTGTAGCTACTTCATCAAACTTGTCAATTATCATAGAAAATAAATTGTATTCCATCAAAGACTCTAGCAATTTTATGTTGGAAAAGGTCAGTAAGACGATTGTTTCATCTTTAATTTGCTCTGTTACATCTGAAACGGCATTGGTTATTTAATTTTTAAATCTAAAACATTAACTAAAAATTAATAAAGCATTACTTTCTGGGGTAACTGTTTTGATTTCAAATACTCCACACCGGGTCATATAGTAGTGCCATTTCGTAATTGCATTATCTGGACATAATACCAAAACTATAAATTTCTTCTTCAACGTATTGTGAAGAGCTCCTAGAAAAGTAGAAACTTGAAGTTGAGGATTCAGATCCTCTTCAACGTTTAGCATAATACCATTTAGCTAAAAATAGGAAATACATAGTGATGTGACCTTATAATTTACTATTTTTGGCGCACGGTAGGTACATTTAATTTTTTTCTCATGGAAATGTTACTTACTTCTTTCTTATAGCTTCGATATAAAAAATCTAGAACAAACATGTCTTGCTTTGCACATAATTGGATCACATCGCTGGATATGACTACATTAAGTTTATCGCCTTTATAAGATAATGTGTATGGTTTATTTAGCCATACATCCTACAAAAATTGGTTGGTTATGTGAGCAAGATGTAAGTATTAAGTTGGATTTATGGATTGACATAATAAAAGCATAGCATAAGCACGTTACAATAAATGGTCAATTTATAAATGGACTTATTTTACGTTGTGTCTCAGCTGTAAAGCGTAAATAATCAGCTGCTTCTATTTTCATAACCTTACAAATTTTATAACTTTGTTTAAATTTTTCGAAGAAGTATGTTATAGTCTTATGTATTTTAATTTATAAATCCTTACCATTATCAAAAATTAAAAGCATACAAAAAGTCAAAATATTAAAATTAAGCGAATATTGCTTGTCATTTTCTCATCCGTTTGCTATCAAGTAAAAAAAGGTAAATACAATTATAATTCAATGACTTCAGTGTTTTCATTGGTCGAATATAAGCACATAGCATTAGAATTTAAAACTTGGTGAACTTCTTGGAAGGTTGATCTATAAATTGGCCGACTAGAATTTGCATTGCAATTTTTAACTTCTTATGCTATGCTAGGTCAATCTCTAAATCCAGCTTGAATAAAAACCGTCAGTACATACATTTAGAAAGTTATCCATTCTATAGTATTACTGATTGTTATATCTTGTTAAAACATATAAAGTCATTCCTAGAATATATAGCAATTCCATATACAATATAGCAATGAAAACGGAAAAGCTGGATTTTCCAAAGCTAGGACCATCGAGCATAGACTCGTAAACCTCAGTCATATTTTCTCTGATTTAAACATTTTCCTTTTAACTGAAACAATAATAAAAATTGGTGTGAATCTACAAGTAAACAAATGCTAAATTGTGTCTAGATAAAAGGTTAGCTTAACAACAACTTAGCGATCTTCTTTCTTCTATAAATATGGCTCTGCTCCGAATGAGCAGCTCGCCAGCACATTCTGGGATGATCGTAACTGTCTGGCATGTAATCATACAACAACCATTTACTTCAATATTATTGTTTTTGAGGACGTTATGATATATCGTCTAAAAAAAGACAGCTATTAAGACACCACAACAAAGCAGAGTACAAATAATAGCTGCTTACGAACAGGCAGTTTTCTGACCTAACTTTAAGAAAACTACTGAGTTGCGCGTACGATCTGACAGAACTAAGTTAGAATCCGTCCTCCCCCTTACCCCGGCTAAGGCACCCGGAATTTTAACTGGGCTAAATTTCTGACCTTAGTTGGCGGGATATACGGGGTTTTGAAAGTTGAGCTTTACGATGAATGACTTAGATCAAGTCAGTAACTATCTTTATGTTAGTTAGTTTTTAGTTATGGGCTTCGCGGTAACGCATTTACGCAGCAGAGACTCCTGTCCAGGCTTAGTTAGAGCTGGTGCGACCCATCCCAGATAAGTTACACCTTAGTGGACAGGGATATTATTTATAGATCCTCGAGTATGTCGAGTATGTACTCCCGGATGCTCAGACTTATTCATGCACGGCTTGTTTTAAGGTTTGAACACCACCGGCTAGACATTCACATATATCTAAATCTTGTACATGCACGGTTAGAGTCTTATGCAAAGGGGCTTCACACAATGCAGATATAACCAGTTGCTGTCAGAGATACTGCCCATATCCGCAGGGCGCACAGCCTCGATCTTCTTCAGATCACGTAATCACCTGTAAGAATCTTCGTAGGAATCGACCCTCCTAACCGGCCACGACTTCCCTTTCGAACCAACGGGGTCCCCAACGCTTTCTGCCGCGAATCACGTGCACTTCCCGTGCGAAGTCAGGTTAGAAAACCAGCCTCCCTTCCCACGTCCGAACACCGTCAATTGAATATGTATATGATTGAATACAAGTTCAAAGTGGAAGCTGCGGAAGTCATCTTTAGGTTAGGTCAGAAAATAAAAGCGTCTGTAGACCATGAAAGTTTCGTTACCGACTCTAGCGCCATCTAGTGTACGTGGCGTTGACTCGAGCGATTGCATTCGCGCTTTCTTCGCGATGCAATCAATTTATGGCATGAGGCGTGGTGGTCGAGAGGTCTAGATGGTTAGGTCTCAACTCGGCAACGATAGCTATCGGCGGCGGCGGCTCGGGTTCAAACCCCGTTGCTTTTTTTATTTTTTAAGGTTAAGCTTCTAAACAGTTTTTTTATTGATTTTGGGTATGTCTTGGGTTAGTTTGGGTTAGCCCCTGGTTAGTTTCCCTTTCTTGAGCCTCCGTAGCGAGCGCAGCGAGCGGAGGACCATGCCAAAAGTGATATTACTTATTGTAATAGTTGCCCATACTTTGGATGCACTTTTTAACGAAATGTTTTGCTTTATTTAACTAAAAACCAGGATATATATCACAAAAGGCGTATTACAGTGTATATACAACAGCTTGCATGTGTTTCTGCGAATACATTCACAATGAATCCCCCTTCTTTGTGACTACATTCCACGCAAGGCCACCTATGTAGTATAGGTGGCCTTTGGAAACGAAAATTTGGTCGGATCGTTATGCAGCTATTATCGTATTATCGAATAGATTCACTCAGCAAAAATGGTTTGATGTTAGGGGAGATTCAAAAAGTATTAGCTGATGTAAAATTATTTCCTCGGTTATTATTTGATACATGATATTTCAAAGAGCGATTAAGGTAATTTTTAATACGTGATGCAAATGAATAAAACTATGTAACAAAGTTATACAAAATAGTAACGTATATTAAATTCAAAAACATTATAAATAAAGGTAATACCAATAATTCAAATAATTTATTTGGCAGCTTGTACTTGATTTATGTATTAAAAACATGTATAAAGTAGAAGGTTCAAAATATCTCACCAATATATTTATAGCGTCTTAAAGGTCTTAGCACTGCATTAGTCACGCGCTACATGTATTTCACTCACATTTTCTGCAAATATGTCAGTTTTCTGCGTTGTTTGAGTTTACTCAAACATCGGTTTTCGGAGATGGCTTTGCGAGCGGAGCTGTCCTCCACTCTAGCTAACTTATTGGGCGTCTGCTTTAACATGGCCAATTAATCGGGTGCATTTCTCCAGTGATTGGCTGCATTTGTGAGAATTTCTCTCATCGCGCTACGTCTGTCGTAGTACTTTTAACATTGAAAATGTTTCTGTTTTCCTGTTATAGGGCATCAAATTGTGAAAAAGTGCATGCTACATTTGCCACACATGACGTCATATGCGTGAGAGATCATTTTAGTTTGGGTTAGGGTTTATACTGAGGGATGTTCAAATGACAAAACATAAATTAAAACTACTAACCCAAACTAACCAAAAGCACCAAAATGGATTAAAATTTATCGGAACAGATTAAAAAAATTAAAGTAAGTTAAGAGTAAGTCTAAATTAACCGAGCTTTTGCGGCTAACCAAAACTAACCAAATACATTAACATTGGTTATAACGTATCGGATCCGGTTCGAATTACTAAAATAAATTGTAACTAACTGAGACTAACCGAAAGTTGATTGAACAACTAACCAAAAGCACCAAAAAGAGCTAAACCGTATCGGGACAAATTAAAAATATTAAAGTAAGTTAAAATTAACTTAAATGAATCGAATTTTGGCGACGAATCAAAACTAACCGAAAACATTAAATTTGATTATAACGTATCGGAGTCGGTTCAAGTGACTAAAATAAATTACAACTAACTGAAGTTAACTGAAAGTTTATTGAGCGACTAACCAAAATTAACCAATAGCACCAAAAAGGGCTACAGCTTATCGCAATAGTTTAAAACATTAAAGTAAGTTAAAACTAACCCAATCCGAATTTTGGCGACTAACCAAAATTAACCATTAACGTTAAAATTGTATAACCGTTGATTTAGTTACTCAAACAACATTATAACATACCGGCACCGGTTCAAATGACTAAAATAAACTTATTGAAATTAAGCAAATGAACCAAAAGTAACAAAAAGCACCAAAAAGTGCTAAAATGTATCAGAAGAGATAAGAAATATTAAAGTAAGTTAAAATAACCAAAATTAACTGAATATTCGCCACTAACCAAAATCATTAAAATTGGTTATAACGTATCGGAACCGGTTAAAACTACTAAAATAAATTAAAACTAACTAAACCTAACCGACAGTTGATTGAGTGACCAACCAAAACTAACTAAAAGTAACCAAAAGCACCAAAACGTGCTAGGTTACACAAATTAAAGTAAGTTGAAACTAACCAAAATAACCCGAATTTTCGCGGCAAACTAAAACTAATCAAAAACATAAAACCGGTTCAAATGAATACCTCTGTAGTTTCATGCGAGTGATTTTCCAAGGTGGCTTCACGACACGGACATTTTTCCTGAACGTCACGAGACGGTTTATGAAAAATTGATTATAACGTTCCGATACGTATTCGAGCTTTCAATAAGGTTCAAAATTTAAAACTTTGTTTGTTATATACCTAGTCTTAAATTTTTAATTGCGTTTCTCTCAGAACCGGCATTTGGCATATAGGCCCTTCTTTCGGGGATGGTCTCAATTATAAAAAAAAATAAAAAAAGGTGCGAATATGAAGACCTAAAAAATTACCCTCCACTTGTAGATAGAAAAATCTATTAATATATAATTAATCATGACGTTGCTGTAATATTTCTAACCTGTTCCGAATTGTTTTAGCCCGTTTTGGCGCTTTTGGTTAGTTTTGGTTAGCCGTTCAATTAACTTTCGGCTACTCTCAGTTAGACCCAATTTATTTTAGTCATTTGAACCGACTCCAATACGTCTTTATAAATCTTACCTGCCTGATAGGGTCTTTGGGACATCGAACCAGATTGATCAGGATTCGCTTCGAAGCTAAAAACTGTCGGCGAAATTGGAAATTTGTCGCGAGTGAACCGTATATATTTATTTATACCGTGAACAAAGTATATAGATGTTCTTCTCGTTCCCGCGCAGTGAGGAACATTCACATCAGTCACATCACAATCAGGACTGCGTTATTTGAATATAAATTCTGTTATAGTGTAATCTGATTATAGTTCCAGAAATTGATTTATTTATATTTCTAGAATTAAGGTTTGGCATATTGGTTAAAATGTTTATAGGAGGGAGGACACTCTTTTGTCTGAAACTCTCATACATATCCATTGCTTGAATCATTTTTAAACGACATTAAATAAATGTGGTCAAGATCCCCGACACATCCACAATCATAATTCGAATCCTCAGTAATGCCAATTCTAGCTAGATATTTTTTTTGTAAAGCAGTGGCCAGATCATTCGAATTATGGTTGTGCAGTGTCTTCGATCAAAATATTCAAAGTTAGAAAACCAAACATAAGAGTTTGAATAATACTTCCCCAGATATTTCTAATTCTCCTTCCATACTTCATTTAATTCTTGAAAGATTTTTTCCTAAATAATCGAAATAATTTCTTGCTTGTCCAACATAATATTTTTTGGAATATTAAGCCCTTTCCCTATATTTAACAGTTTATCTGCTACCTCGTTCCCTTTTATTTCTTTATATCCTGGTATGCTATCATATCCCTTTTCCCCCGCTGGAATTAAAAACCTTTTTGTTCGCAACATAATGAATTAATTTTTAGTCTCTATTAGATTTTTATTGAGTTTTTCGATAGCGTTTAATCAATCTGAAAATATTATAGCTTTGATTATGTCTTTATTGATGTGTAAACATCTTACGCGGCGATATGAGGGTAAATCTCGGCAAATGGTATGGAAATGTGGTGACGGAAATGTGTAAATCAATGTGACGTGACATCATAACCCATGCGCATTTAGGAGCAAGTTAATCCAGGTCGGCCGCGATTGCAACGACTCAAGTGGCGCTTCTAAAAGCTAGCCACTAGGGCGGTATAAAGGTGCGTATAAATATGGCGAGGAGCCGCTCGAGGGCGGCTCGACGGAGGCTCGCAGCGATCCGTTTTCTGTCGGTTTTTGGGGTGACCTCAAAGGGATTTTGCGCATCTAGTGGGACGGGTTCGTGGCATGTTCTTTCAAAATTTAGTTTGCAAAGAGTTTGATGGCGCGATAGTTGTTGTTGGTGAATATGTAGTGGTCTGAAGAAACCATCTTACATTTAAGAGGCCCATAAATTATTCAAGCATTTTTGTATTGTCTGCTGACATGCTGGAACTTTAAATCTGCTGGAAGTTCCGATCTTGAACATTTTTTATATAGCGCAGTTCGCCACCATCGGTTTTCGCTTTTTATTTAATAAACTTGATGAAATTAATAAAACATCATGCACATAACTAATAGAGCTGCCGTTTGTTCTTCGTCGTCGGCCATGGCAGGTCTAGTCTCTCTGTACTCTTATCTCCTCTTAATTACGCAACCACGATTATTCGGTCACACTTCTTCACGCAACCACGATAATTCTGAAGTGAGCTGAAAAGCAAATCCAAAAGTTCGTCGATGGCTCGTGGCATGCGCGTCTCTCCTGATGGATACACGATACTCGCGGTAGGCTCGCTTCGAATTCGCTGCGCCAAAAAAAGTTGCCGCGAGCCACGAATTTCCAAGAATAGGCTCGGTTCGCGCGCGTCTCGGTATATTTATATGCATGTCAATTATGTTGATATAGGATATGTTTACACATCAGTGTCTCGAGTACTAGCAGACTCGCTCAGTTTTTGATGTGTAAACATGTACGCGGCATTATGAAGGTAAATCTCGGCAAATGGAACGGAAATGTGGGGACGGAATGTGTAAACCGATGTGACCTTATAACCCGTGCACATTGAGAAGCAAGCTAATCCAGGATGGCTGCAATTTCAACCACTCAAATGGTGTTTCACGAGAGCTAGCCGCTAGGGCGGTATTAGATTTTCATTATATTATATTCGCAGTGTATTTGGATCCATACCACAGCTTATTTTTAATAGACGGTTGAATTTAAAATAAATTTTCGCTTCAAAGGCCGCATAAATTCGTCCGAAGCCACGGCTATATACGTATATGAGCACAGGTGACAAGACGCGAGATTTCATATACTAGTGCACTTGTGAATGCTTTGTGTTCGCGACATGTCTTCGCGATTCACCCTGTTGTTTGTAAGTCTGCAGATGGTCTAGGGTCCGGATAGTCAGTCATCATTTCGGCGACTCGGTTTCAAATCCCGTCGGTTTTCGTTTTTTTAAGTACAGTTTTTTCTTGATTTTACGTTTCTCTTGGGTTAGCATTTGGGTAGTTGCGTTTCCGTGAGCCCCGGAGCGAGCGAAGCGAGCGGAGGGTCATATACCTGCCAATCGCAATTCTCCCAGGCATGAGTTCACAAGTGCACTAGTAACTGAAATATCGCTGAGAGGACAGTGTGCCTGGTGACAGCTGACAGACTGGCACTCCCGTCCACAAAATAAACGAATGTCTCGCGAGAGCTTTAGTTTGGCTGCCGTCTAGGTCGAATGTTACAAATGCGGATACAGACATCAAATTCATTCAAAGAAGGGGGATCCTTTGTGAATGTATTCGCGGAAACACATGCAAGCTGTTGTATATATATTACAATAAGTAATATTTTGCTTTCCGCATGGTCCTCTGCTCGCTACTGCTCGCTATGGGGCTCAAAAAAAGAAAACGAACCAGGGGCTAACCCAAACGTAACCCAAGACATAACTAATATAAAAAAAACTCTTAGCCAACCAAAACTGACCCAAGACATACCCAAAATCAAGAAAAAACTGTTTAGAAACTTAGCAGTAAATAAATAAAAAAAGCAATGGGGTTTGAACCCGAGCCGCCGCCGATAGCCACACAATTGAGACCTAACTATCTAAACCTCTAGACCACGACGGCTCAAGCTGAAAATTGATTTCACCGCGAAGACATCGAATGGAATCGCTCGAGTCCACGCCACCTACACTAGATGGCGTTGGAGACGCCTTTACCTTGACGGCAGCCAAAGTAAAGCTCTCGCGAGACACTCATCAAAATAAGGGACAAGCGTCTGGCGATCGGGCATAATTTTCGATGCTTCATGCAAACAAAAACGAAATATCGGAATTATCCGTGTCTCTACATTCTAGCAACATTTCTACAACGCCTCAGTTGTGTGGTGGTCGGCCGCGACAGGTGCTTTGTCTACCTTTTTTTGAGGTTATGTTTGTTTTTAATAATTTACCCTTTTTTTAATTTTGGGTTAGTTTTGGTTAGTTCGTGTCGAGCGAGCGGAGGCCCAAGCAAATCCATATTAAAACCTATTATTCGTTTCGCCATTGCGCATATGGCATCGAAAATTACGCCCGATCTCCAGACGCTTGTGATGGGCATTTACCATATATGTAACATTGTTATATATATGGCATCTCAGACGATTTCCCTTGTCTATGTATGGCATTTAGGATAATTGTAGCGGTATCTACCGGTAGCAGTGGTTTATTTGTATATGCTGGTAGGTATGCAGCGGTAATCAGCTCATTATCCCCACGGCTACCTGTCTTATAGGCGGTCGTGATTAACGTCGATCCGTTCCGGTAAATGGTAATAATTGGTAATTGTAGAACGGAAAGGTGCGGGTCGCGCATTTAAAGATCCTTTACACAAATAGTGCACTATGTAAAAATCGACCTCTCCGATTGGGCGATCCATCTCGTATTACGATATGTCTGCGTGATGCAATCGATTTTTATCAAGAGCTCTCGTGGTGTAGAGGTTTATACAGCTGGGTCTCACTTGGACGGCCTAGGTTCGAACCCCGTTGCTGTTTTGTATTTATTTTTTTAAATATTATGTTTATACATAGCTTTTTTCTTGATTTTGGCTATGTCTTGGGTTAGTTTGGGTTAGTACCTGGTTAGTTTCCTTTTCGTGAGCCTCCGTAGCGAGCGAAGCGGGCGGAGGGCCATGCGAATCGATCAATAGGAAAGGCCGATTTTTATATAGTGCACTATTTGTGTAAAGGATCTTATAATGCGCGGGTCGCGAATAACCTAAATTCTGATTCGTCTTCGGTCGAGTGTGTACGTGTACGGCCATTTTGGTCCAGCTTCATATACATATATGTTAGTTTGGGGACCCATGGGGCTTTCAGGGTGGCCCCTGTAGATTCCCCGAATAGGATTCGGACGTCCAGGGGGGTTAGAACCCCGTGCATGTACAAGATTTAAGTGTGTGTGAATGTCCAGCCGGTGGTGTTGGAACTCTAAAACAAGCCGTGCATGTAACAGTTTGAGCCCCCAAGAGTACATACTTGACATTCTGGAGGCTCAAAAAATAGTATCTCTATCCATCAGGTGTAACTTATCTGGGATGGGTCGCCCCAGCTCTAACTAAGTCGGATAGAGGTCTTTCCTGGCTGAATTTTCTCACGAAAAAGGCCAATAGAGAGTTTACTACTACTACTACTACTACTACTATAACCTAAAAAAAAAGGACTTCCGTTTCGTCTTCGGTCGAGAGTGCACGTGTCGGGTATCGGCCATTTTGTTCCAGCTGCATATACATATATGTTAGTTTTGGGAATTCATGGTGAACGTTCAGGGACCGGGTAGTTTTCTCCCCGAATAAGATACGGACGTCCAGCCGGGGGTTTGAGCCCCGTGCATGCAACAGATTCTTATGTTTGTGAACGTCCAGCCGGTGGTGTTCGAACCTTAAAACAAGCCGTGTATGTACTAGTCTGAGCCCCCAGGAGTACATACTCGACATACTGAGGGCTCTAAAAATAGTATCTCTATCCATCAGGGTGTAACCAATGTAGAAGGGTCGCTCTACCTCTTGCTAAGCCTGGATAGGGGTCTTTACTGAAAAAGGCCATCAGAGAGTTTACTACTACCACTATAACCTAAAAAAAGTTGATTGGAATGAAGAATAATAAACGTCAAGCTATCGCAATCTTGGCTACTTTTCAAATATTAGATAGTGATTCGGAAACTTAAGCCATTATAAAATAGTTTCAGTTTCAATGCAGGAAACATAAAAGAAGAAATAATTAGCGTGTGTTCATTGAAAAATATATTGAAAATGTTGCTTTTCGCTATAAGATGTTGAAGGCATTTTAATTATTTCTCTCTAAAAATGAATGTAATAGTAAAATTATTTTCAGAACTTCGAAAGTATGTAAGTAACAACAGGCTCGCAGGCTAAATTTGTAGGTTATAGTAGTAGTAGTAGTAGTACAACTCTCTGTTGGCCTTTTTCTTTCGAAAATTCAGCCAGAAACGACCTCTATCCGGCTTAGTAAGAGCTGGGGCGACCCATCCCAGATTAGTTACACCTGATGGATAGAGATACTATTTTTAGAGGACCCAGTATGTCGAGTATGTACCCCTGGGCCTCCGACTTGTACATGCACGGCTTGTTTTAAGGTTCGAACACCACCGGCTGGACATTCACACACATTTAAATCTTGTACATGCACGGGGCCTAACCCCCGGCTGGACGTCCGAATCTTATTCGGGGAATCTATACAGCCCCTGAAAGCCCCATGTGCCCCCAAACTAACATATATGTATATGAAGCTGGAACAAAATGGCCGATACCCGACACGTGCACACTCGACCGAAGACGAATCGGTAGTCCAATTTGTAGGTTATGTCAATTCAATATAGGTGTTTTTCTTTCACCTGCACTAAGTACACCTTTTGCACCAATCCTTTTTCTTTCTCCGGTGCACTTGCACTGAGTGCCATTTAGTGCAGCACTTTCTCCACCAACTATTTTGTTGGTGTAAGTTGGTGCAGCATGGTGGGACAATGGCGAACTGGCCGAAAAATAGTAAACAAATCAAAACTTAACCTGCAATTTTGTTAGGCTGT
>MU183759.1:166894-176950 GCA_016904865.1 Pissodes strobi
CAATATACACATAAAAGTGTTTATCTAACATTACTTTATTCGTTTTTGGATAGCGTATAAGATTTTATGTAGTAACTGTATTTAAAATTAAATTTTGTAGGTCACAATCTCAGGTTTTTCAAATTTAAGGAATAATCCCTTATTGCGCACATAGGAGATTTTGACTGTTATTTTTACCACATAGCAGAATTATTGAAACTTCAGTAGTCATGATTTTTTTATTAAACGTATTAAAATGTGTTTTAGGATAAAAATGTAATTTATAAATTAACAAAAATCAAACTATTCGTGAGACAATTATCCAACGAGGACTAGACAAGGCGATTTTTTGACGTTCCCTGTACTTTTATAAAAAAAACTGAAATACGCGATATCTTATGTAATTTTCTGCCGCGAATTCGGATATGTTCAGCAAAAAAAACAATTGAACATCAAATAAAAGTGCTAGGGGTCACCTTGATATTTTTTTACATTTACGTTTTTGGACTTTCTAGAAGAATCTAAACACATTTTGTGTATAATATCCTATACCTATCTTTAGCTGTTTACCAAATATTGACACACGGGCAGTTTGAAATTTGACAGGCTCTAAAATCTAAACCGCACGAGATCAAAGAAAACAGTTTGCATATTCCTATCTTGGGTTTTCATAAGGTATCGAATGATAGTAACTTTGAATTTAACCGGAGTTCCGGTTAATTTTATCCGCGGGTTAAATTCGAAGATACTGTCATTCGATAGTTTATGAAAACTTAAGATAGGAATGTGCAAACCGTTTTCTTTGATCTTGTTTAGATTTTAGAGCCTGTCAATATTTGGTAAACAGCTAAAGATAGGAATAGGATATTATACACAAAATGTGTTTAGATTTTTCTAGAGAGTCCAAAAATGTAGTAATATACAGGGTGTTCCATTTAAAGAAAAATATCAAAGTGACCCCTAGCACTTTTATTTGATGTTCAATTGTTTTTGCTGAACATATCCGAATTCGCGGGAGAAAATTACACAAGATGGCTATTTCAGTTTTTTTGTATAAAAGTACAGGGAAAGTAAAAAAATCGCCTTGTCTAGTCCTCGTTGGATAATCCTGTATATACTGCAGAGCTCTTATATCTGACACTATTGGATCTCCCCCTTTCATCCCGGACCGTCATCATTAAACAAAGTATGGTCCTACTGAAAAACAGTGTAAGGATGTTTGGATCTAGCTGCTCTCATTCGACTTACATAGTCTCCAGGGTTGTATATCAGAGGTATAAATCAATTCTCCAGTGTAGAGTGCACACTGTCTGCTTCCATCATCGTGTGCCCTTATTCTAATATTAGTTGTCAGATAATTATGCTGTTGTTCAAATCTAAATTTGACAGTTCGCTTGATAATACTCGATTTCTATTTTGGTAACTACAGCCATCTGAGATAAGGACTAGTACTTGTCACACATTTTCTTGATAAAATCGGATACACATGAAACAAACTCATTCGACGTAATTGCTCCTTCTCCTTCATGCCAAACATACAGGAATCCATTTGCATTATTTAGGCAATAGATAGTAAAATCATGTAGTTGTAATTTCTGACTGTAATACATTTTTGATACCTAGAAGTTTGGGGCATAGTAGGACACTTTAAAGGTCCATGGTAACATGGACTTTTGCTTTTGCTTCGCTGCCTTCTTCCTTCTTTTTTCTGTGATCTTCAAAGTCCTCCTGGGAAAGATTTCCAATCTTATGCTCATAACACATTGGTCCTTTCGAGGTTTATGGATGGATATTTTCTGATCATCCATCCAATAAGTAACTCGACAAGCAACGTTCTTTTTGTCACTTTTTTGCACCACTCTTCGTATACAGAGTGCATGTGTATTTTGGATTGAAAGGTAGATTCTACATAAACTCTTGAAGAACTGCTTCTACAATAACGGTTTGAAAATTTGGAAATAATCTCCAGCCATTCAATAACTGATTGCCGCATTTGTTTATTTTTCTGATTTTTTGTTAATTGGGCTCATCTTCAGTATTATTATTTTCTATGGTATTGGCCAATCTTGCCTTCAATCATCTGTTAAATGTGTCTCTTCCTAATGATAGTGTATTTAGAAAAAATGTTCTACATATTCGAATCTTATTCCTTATTCTTATTGTTCTTTATATTCTCTACGTTCCTTATTTTAATTCATACCTTTATACGCCTGTCCACGAAGTCTCAACTCTACGTTTGCTTGTCGTTTATTGCTTTTACCATTTTTTTCCGGCTTTTCCTTTTCTTTTCTATGTAATTATCCCCGTCTTCTGATTCCTTAATTGATTCTTGTTTACTTCTATCACTTTTAGCTCTACTATTTATATCATCATCCGAAGAATTTTTATTTTCTTCTGTCCCTATACAGTCTTCTTTTTCAATTGTCATCAATAAACTTCCTTTTTGACTTCACCTTCTAAAATTTCAATACTTTCTTGAGATCAATTATCCAATTCCAAAAGTCGGGAACCATTATTGTCTTCTTTTCCTGTACAGCTATCTTCTTTTGCAGTTGTCATCAATAAAACTTCCTTTTCGATATCACCATCTAAAATTTCAATATTTTGTGTAAGCAATTATGCAATAATTCCAAAAGTAAGGAATCGTTATTGTCCTCTCCCCCCGTACAACTTTCTTTCCTAATCGACATTGGTAAAACTTGTTCATTTTCAGCCGCTAATCATTATAATATGACTCCAATGCGTGCCCATGTCCATGCATCTCTATATCTTCGAAAATATTAGTAATATCCAAATTTAGATCATGCTCAAATAGAATATTGTGTTGAATAGCTTCAAGTGGATTTTATTGGTCGCTTTCTTGTGAGGCTCTTCTTTTTTTCTCTTCAGATTTTTCTGTAAAAAAAAATATTCAAAAAATTTCTTTTATTGTGCATTATTTCTTCTAAACTGTTCCGTACGAACATTCATAAATTACAGATATAGCTTTTTTTCTGGTTGTACCCATTCAAATTTCTCACATTGTTGAGTTTGTCACGATAAAAAATATCCCCACTGCTTGCTGCAATACCTAAATTAATAAAACTTACCATTCTGGTTATCAGCATCGCATAATAATGACTAATAATTATTAAGGTTACATTCTACACAATTTAAATGGAAAGTTTGAGATAATTATTGTTCAACTTACCTTGTATCTTAGTTTCAAAGCTGGTTAAAATGTGCACAAATACACAATCGTTTTTACAAAAATAGTCAATTGTCTTTAAAACTACCGAGAAATACCACCAACTATTCGAGCACTTTGTCAATAATAAATAATAACCACGAGGTGTCAAGATGGTAACACAAACTGCTATGTAGGTAGGTAATAGCGTGTTAGGCGCGAAAACAAAAGCTGCTATGTAGACGACATCAACACATAGCAGGTTTGGGTAACACAAGCGCACATAGTAGATATTTCTTTCTTGAATAATTTGTTTGTAGTTAATTTTACCGCATAACAGGGCTTATAGAAATGTGCGGAATATAACAACTATTAGGCAACCCAAAAAAAACCTCCACATAGCAGATTTTGACTTTTCCACGACGATAGCTCATATTAAATGCTTACTTCAGTAATTGTTTAAGAAGAGTATTGTATTTTTTGACAACTGATAATAATTGTATTTTTTAAATGATTATAACAGTATTAATTATTGCAATTATAACAGCCACCTAAGGAATAGCTTTAAAAGTCAAATTATATTTTCAATCTTGTAGAATTAAAGTATTTCAACTGTATACATATTGTAAATATACATGGCATGCCTTTTTATTAGAGACAAAGAAAATTCTTATAAAAATTTAAATTATTTAGTAAGTTATCTTTTAGTTTCATAGAAATTAAAGAAGTTTACATTAAATTAGTAGGTAATTGCAATTGATTTATAATATATACTTGAAAATAAACTAATTAGTCTAGTCAACATCAGATTTTTTTATTAAAATCCCCACAATAAACAAATATATTTTTACATCAGTAACTATTTACAGAGCTTTTAAACTTATAATAAATAATATAATTTTATGTACAATTCAATATTAATTTAATTACCTTTTATCACAGTTTTGTGTACGTTAAGAACAGCCTAATCATATGCTGATTTCTAGGTAATTGTGCGGATTAACTCCTACACAAAGATACCAAAGAATGTAATTTTAAATAAGGTACCGTTTTTCCCACACTTTTAATTAAATAGCACATACAAGAGGCTGGTCTTAGAACACAACTTTCAATAAAAATAGATATCTACTTATTACATTCAAGCCTTATTAATATTTGCACAGTATACAGGGTGGCTACTCTCAATGCAGGATCTGTTCCAAATTTTACTTTTATCTCAAAATTATCATAGGTAAATCATAGGATTCCCCAAACATGCATTATATAATACACAATATGTTTAACTTTACTGAGATGACTCACAAAAAATATATATTTTTGCTTATAGCTTCTGGTCTAAATGTACTTTTCAATAGCATAATAAAAGACAATTATTGTATTAATTAAAGTTTCAAACTGTAACCATCAATAGCGATTCTGGGAGATTTCTTTAATATAATAAAAAATGTGTTCAACACACCTTGTCAAAAAATATTGATTATGATATACCAACTGCTTTAAAATCCTTTGAATTTTGGAGTGACGGTTCTTGACAATTTGTAGTAGGAGGAATAAAAGAAAAAAATCTTCCATGTGTTGTTTTTACTTCAAAAGAAAATAGTCTAGTGTATGTTCGCTATTTATTTTATTATTATTATTATTATTATAGGGGTTTAGACAGTAGGCGGAAAAACCGGTAGACTGTCATTAGTCCTTATGCTGGGATTGTTATTAAACTATTTTACAGCATATTATTAACATAATTATCCTGTCTGTTTTTAAAGATGTTTACACTAGGGGAGGTCACGACCTCATCAGGGAGCTGATTCAACTGTTGCACCAGTCGATTTACAAAAACACAAAGTTCAGTAGAGAGCTTCAGGGAATGTCCACGCAGATGAGGGTTGGTATTTCTGTGAAAGAAAAATCGATGTCGCATGTGTAATGATTATGCAGGATTTTGTATGTTTCAATTAAGTACCCTCTATTCCTGGGTTCCTCCAGTGTTGTCAATTTGAGAGCTTTAAGTCGTTCTTCATAGGACAATCCTCTTAAAGATAGTGGAATTTTTGTTGCCCACACGCTCAATCAGATCTAGGTCTTTTCTGAAATACGGACACCAGACCCCAACAGCATGCTCCAGCAGTGGTCTAATATAGGTTTTCTAGGCTCGGAGAAACACTTCAGAGGACATTTCCCAAAACCAGCGTCGTATTAGATAGACTGTTAGACTGACGGTTAGGTCATGTGAGATATTCACTCCCAAGTCGACCTGCTCAGTCACCCTTCCTAAGTTGTTATTGCCCATATGGTAGTCCAGTATAGGGTTGTCGAATCCTACTATCCAATGTGCAACACACAACATTTGCTGACATTAAGTTCCAACAGCTAGTCCCTCGTCCACATATCCAATTCGGCAAGATCCTCACTCAATCATGGCACCGTGCTGGAATGTAGGGTCACAGAATATTCTGGTATCATCGGCATACATGCTGGTCCTGCAGGACATGTTCTGGGCAATATCTGAGACATAGACTATAAATAGAAGTGGGCCAAGCACAGAGCCCTGAGGAACTCCACTAACTACCGTGTGCTTGCAAGATAAGGTGTTATTTATTCTGACCTGGTATGTCCGATGAGATGAGAGCAAAGTATCGAATGTGCAAAGTTTCGAAAACGTTCGTTTCACTTTTCGCATGGCCCTCCGCTCGCTTCGCTCCCTACGGAGGCTCAAGAAAAGGAAACTAGCCAGGTGCTAACCAAAACTAACCCAAGACATACCCAAAATCAAGAAAAGAATAATTTTGTCGAAACCTTCGGGTCCGCTCGGGATTTTCGATACTTTGTGGCTTTCCCTGTCCGATTACACAAGTAGAACCGAATCCACCGAAGTAGCCGGCCCCGTATACCACAATGTTCAAGCTTGTGAAGCAGTCTCTCTGGGGGAACAGTGTCAAACGCTTTTTCAAAGCCAAGGTATACAACGTCAATTGGATAATGCTCCTCAGATGCCTTGGTCCAGTGTACCAGGTTGGGGAGACAGGAGATTCGATGTAACTGATCTCCCCCGCAGACAACTATGCTGATTGGATAGTCGATCACCATGATGAGTCATAAGGGATTCTGTCATTTCAGTAGCTATAATCTTTTCCATACATTTGCAGGGAATTGATGTTAAACTGATAGGCCTATAGTTTTCAGCTAAGTGTTTATCGCCTTTCTTATAAATCGGAATGACAATCCACGCTTCTGAGACTAAGCCGTTTGTAAATGATTCTGTCATTGTTCTTGCAAGGATTCCACTCATGGTCGCGCTACAGTGTTTTAGCAATATTGAGGACACATCGTCAGGTCCTGGACTAGCCCAAACAGCTTCAGATCAAATAGGACTCTTTTCACCTTCTCTGGGGTAAAAACGATATTTTCAAGTGTACCCATACGCCGCGGGAAGCTGTGGTAGTGTTGTTGTGTCTTCGTGTATAAATACTCTGTCAAATGGATTGCTGAATATTTCCCCAACTCTTTGTGGTTCAGATTCAAGACGATTATCCGAATCTCTTAAGACAAAGTTTTGAAGTTTAGATCGATGTGAGTGGTTTATATATTGGTAAAATCTTATTGGACCCTGCTCGAGGAGACTCCTCTCAAAAGTCAACCGAGCTTCTGTTAGTGTTTGGGTGATCTGGTTTTTTAGTGAATTGTATGCCCGTAGGTCATAATTCTCACCAGTACCTCTGTATGTAAGCCATGCTTTTCTTTTTTTATTTATCAATATAACATGAGCTCTCGTAATCCACGGCATTTTAAAGGTCTCTACTTGACGCTGAAGAGGTACCATAAACATCTGTCATGTGGGCCACCACCACAACAAAGTTATCATAGTAGGTTGTGCTGTTGTTTGGTTCCCATTGCTCAAGGAAACCTTTTATGGAATCGTAGTAACCCTTCCAGTAGTTTTTGTGCCTGGTTGCAGCCTTGACAACCGGACGTAGGGCCATCTGGGCTGTGGCCACAACAGTAACATGATCGGTCTCACCTATTGGTGGTGCAGCTGTAATACTTGTCACCAACTTCTCATCTGATACCAGAAACAAGTCAAGTAATGATGGGACAGTACCCTCACGAAACCCAGTCTTAAAGTCAATCAACTGATGCAGTCTTGATTCCTGGTAGGCCAATAAAAATCCTTTAGCAGGAGCACCACGTTCAATTACTCTAACAGTGGACCAATCAATTTCAGGATAATTAAAATCACCATAAATTATTGTCGTGGTAAAAGAATCGTTTAGCCTGTTTAGGATATCCACAATCAAGTTATTATCCTCAAACATCCAGGAGGTCGGTAGACACATCCCACAAGTAGCCGAATAGCACCAAGTCTCAGGTCAACAAGGACACTATCCATCCCAGTTATCCCAACATTAAATTCTTCTCGCCTTACACAGGAGACTTGATGGCCCTGAATAAAATACCCACTCCTCCATCTCTCTTTATTTGCCCGTGGTCATTTATGGTTGTACGATTCTTTCTAAAAAATACATAGTCATGTATACCAGTTAGAGAGTCTGGTATGTTTGCATTCAACCATGTTTCAGCAACAAAAATTAAGTCTGGCTTTTCTGGCTCATCAAACTTGGAAATAATAGAGCATAAATTAGTACATAACATAGATACTGAGGAGTAGGTTTGGGCATTTAGTTTTTGGAGCGGTCACTACTAAGGCCAAGTGCCCCAGAAGGTCTAACCTTAATTATTTTTGGTAGACCACTGAGGTATTTAATTTTAAGGTTATTTTCTCCCTGGTTAACTCTTTCCTGCATTTCTGTTAACAGTTTTTTGGTATAACTACACTGCAAGCTTGTTTGGTCATACTATATATACATACTGCTCTCTTTAGGTAGATTATTTTTATTACTTTACGGGCTTCTTCCTTTGAGGGAAAAATCACCTTTATTGGCCTTCTTTTTTCTGGATTGTAGATTCCCACCCGGACAACTTTAAGGTTATCTTTGGCAGTATCTGTGCTGACATAATCCAGTACTCTACCCTCAAGTCATTTGCTTTTCTTTCGTCAATACTGTTGCTCTTTTATTCTTCAGTCCCAAATATAAGAATATTTAATGCGCTAAGTAGCGCAGTTCGATCAGTGTAGGCTCCACTGCCTTCGACTACCGATTTCCAGAGATAGTATGCACAACTGGTAGAGTTTTAATTTTGTTGTTTAACTCTTGAATGCTAGTTTTTAAGGCTTTAGTTTCCTCATTTAGATTGGAAACGATATCGGCATAGCTTGGAGATGATGAGTTTTTCAGATCTTGAATGTCCCTTTGCATTTTTACAAGTTCTGTTTTGATATTAGCCATGTTTGATACCTCGTTGGCCAGTATCTTCAGATCCTTGATCTCTGCTTCAATCTGTGGTATTTTTCTGTTAAGCGTAGGCAGAAGCTTTATTATTTCTGCAGGTGTTGCAGAAAAAGAACATTGACCTATTTGCCAGCAGAACTCGGATTTCGGTGGAAGTTACTTTTGAACAATTTCTGCACATTACATTTTTACAACAGTCACATGGACAACCAAAAACCTCATTATCTCGACACTTTTCTTTAGATGAACAGACACTTTTACATTTATAACAGTCCATCGACATTATGATGATTAAGTTAGATCCGCAATTTTTGTGTTTAATAGTACAATAGTAGCGCTAATGGTTTGAATTATTCATAAACTGGTTAGCTATGAATGTTTTTTAGATATTTAAATAGTTTTTATCAGTTTAATTAGGCTAGTTTTAACAGATTTTTCACAAAATCGCGCACACGATTTTCCGACACTTGTTTTCAAATCAAATTGACAATAAATCTCTTCTTTAATAAACGCTAGTAAAAACTATGAATAATTAATATTCAAATTCTGAGACAGGTATGTTTGTTGTACAAAAAATATATAACATTTTAGTGATAGAAACTACGAGTGTCAGCCTGCCAGTATAATGTTCAGAACCTCAACATCCAGAACTCTATATGTGTCCAAATATAAGCGGTTAAGATACACACATTTTAAGTATATTTTACAACTAATTAAAATTAAACTCTTACGTTCTTTCTTGCAAGAATTTTATATTAGTATCGAAGTTCAGGTGGAATATTAAGATGGATATTGCCATTTCCCAAATACTAAAAATGTGTTCAGTAGAACATTTAAATATAATAAAAATGGCTTTTTATTACAAGTAAATTATTATGATATAAGTAATATTAATACATGTACATACACACATAAGGCAATTAAGTATTAAAATGCATCATTCGTCTTGTTTGCAAGGAAGAAAGCACCAGTTATAACTTTAAAATACCTTCAAAAAATCATTAAAACACAGTTAACATGCGTACAGATAAAGTCTCTTGAATGTCTGGAGTTTATGAAAAGATATCTTTCTTTTAAGAGGGGAATGTCTAGTAAGTGCACTTAGTTTTGCTATAAAACGTTTGTTTTCTATTAATTAAAACAATAAATATGACTAGTGAAAAATAAAGATAATAAATGCCGAGGACAACTTTATAGTGTGAGATGATCTAAACGATAATATTAAATGATATATTATAAATTTATTGTAGTCAGCATTCGAAATTTATGACCAAATGGGAAAACAGTATTGGATATACTCAGCTGGTATATCATATATTACTATCATAATTCAATATTCTAAATTATATTTCACAATCTCCTCCCTCAAGATTACATACACATATGTAGTTTCCACGTCACAACTTCAAAGCAATAAAAACTTTCGATCCGCCCTGCAACCCGCTCCATCCCGCCGCTCGTTCTTGGCACATTCCTCAGTTAATTTTTTTATGTGTGTGCGAGTAACAGCGTTAAAATTTATTCCCGACAGTGATTTATTGTTTACAATGGGCAAAAGGCGAGGAA
>MU183760.1:5255-53015 GCA_016904865.1 Pissodes strobi
ACGGAAAACTTATCTTATCTATAGGAAATTTTACGATAGTTTCGAATTGCTAGTTTTTCCGATATTTTGAATTTTTCGGCCCGATCGATAGCCAAGAAATTGACATAAATCTTACCTTATCTATAGGAGATTTTACGTAAGTTTCGAATATCAATTCAATTATTGTGCGAAATTGCTCGTTTTTCCCAAATTTTCAATTTTTTCGGCCCGATGCATTGCGCAAAAATTGACATAAATCGAGCACTTTTTTCACTTTAATTTTAAAAATACTAATTTTTCTCCAAATTATGGGAAACTTATCTTATCTATAGGAAATTTTATATTAGTTTCGAATATTAACTCGATAATTGTGAGAAATTGCGTTTTTCAGAAATTTTCAATATTACGGCCCGATGGATTGCCCAGAAATTGACATAATTCGAGCACTTTTCTCTCTCTAATTTTAAAATTAGTAATTTTTCTACAAAATATTGGAAACTTATCTTACCTATAGGAAGCTTTACGCAAGTTTTGAATATCAATTCAATAATTGTGAGAAATTGCTAGTTTTTCCGAAATTTTGAATTTTTTGGCCCGATGCATTGCGCAAAAATTTACATAAAATATTGAGCACTTTTTCGCTCTAATTTTAAAAATACTAATTTTTCTGGAAAATATGAGAAACTTATCTTATTTACAGGGAATTTTAGGTAGATTTCGAATATCAATTCGATAATTTTGAGCCAATAGGCATTTTTCCGGAACCTCGAGTTTTCTGGCCCGATGCATTATTCACATATTGTCGAAAATTGAACATTTTTTTCACTCTAATTTTAAAAATACTAAGTTTTCTCGAAAATATTCGATAATTTTGAGAATTTGCGTTTTTTTTTTTGAAATCGGGAATTTTCCTATCCGAAACATTGTCCAAAAACACTTGCATTCTTGATTTTAAAAATACTAATTGATCTTGAAAATTACCGAAACTTATCAAATCTTTAAGAAATTTTAGCGTATTAGGGAAAAACCATTCAGAATTGTCTAATATTGGCACTTTTTCGGGAATCTTGAATATTTTCTCATGCATTTTCTGGGGATTGGTAAAAATCTAAAATCCTTTTCACTCTAATTTTAAAAATACAAATTTTTCTCTAGGATATGGGAAATTTACTTATTGTCTATAGGAAATTTGAAGTAGATTTCGAATATATTTTCGATAATTTTAAGAAATTGAATTTTTTTCCCGAAATCTTGAATTTTTCGACCCGATGCCTTGCTCAGAAATTGACAAAAATCGAGAACTTTTCCTAAAAATACTAAATTTTCTCGACAATATATGAGATTTTATAAAAAAATTTGTGGATTAGTTTGGCATTTAGCTTTTCCCTTAATTATTATTATTTTTTCAATTCAATGGTATTGTTTATTTTTAATTTTCATTTAATTATGATGTTTTGAATAAGAAATTGTAAAGGGTAGATTGGGAATAATCGGGGCTTTTTAAGTCGCGGGCTTTTAGCCGTAGGTTCTTTCCGAGGTTGGCTTCAATTAGAGATTCCAGGAACCATTAAATTAGGTTTAGAATTAGATATTTTGTAGGGATTGTCTTTTGGCAGGTTGTTAACCAATCTTGTATATTGTCTTGTTGTTTTGGACACGGCCTAAGGATTTTTCCAAACTAACCATGGTTGGGGTAGGTTCTGGTAAGTAATCTAGGGTGGTGCAAATGAATTAATTTTATTTTTTATGTGAAACCGTGCGTCAAACGACAAAACATCAAGGGACCACATTTGCTCAGAATGGGCACTTCAAATAAAATTTTTACTTTAAGAAAAAGCAGTGGAGTAACAATATTTTTCTTCAAAAATATTCAACTGAAAACCCGTACAGGAACCACTGGTAAAACTAATAAAATATTTGTACATCAGAAAATGCATCTTGATGCATAGAAGGCGTGTACCAAATTTCACAAAAATATTTAGGGTAATACCAAAGTTATAATAAAAAAGGTTTTTATTAAAATTTTAGCATTAGGGCATATGTTCATATGACGTTTTTTTCGCAAAATGAACTCAATAATAACCTTCTTAAATGTTATTAAGAAACACCCTGTATAATAAAATACAGTTACGAGGCGCTTTTGATAATTAGTATTAGCTTTTCAAGGATACGAACGCAAATAGGCTCAGGATCGTACTCAATTAAAATTGTTCGCCTACCCCTTTGATAACGAGGCATCGCCAGTTCCTACAGAACATTGTCCATTCAGCAAATTCCTAGTCAGGTCGTTGTGGGCCTGGATCGTATTACGTCCGTGCATTAGGGATTTTGGGACTTTCTTCATATATCCGACAGGCGAACGCTTTTATCCCGTATATATCCCCCCGTTTTCGATTTCCGGGATAGCGAATACGTTTACATCGCTGACGGCATGAATTATTCGGCCGCCCTTAAGGGATTGTTCATGTAAGAGCGAAAATCGGTATTATTCGTCCAACGATTGATTGTTAATCTTGTAACTGAATTTTTTCAAGATATCATTGAGCCTAGTTGAGGTGGGTTTGACCATTGTTTCTGCGGGCATAAAATTTGTGAAACATCCTGTATATATACTTGGAATAAATTTAAATTAAATATATTCTAAAATAATAACGCAACGGCAAGCTACAAAAATCCCGTTATAAAATAAAACAATTGATCTGTCCTCTGCATCTATACGAAGTTAAATCCGACCTGAACTAATTCTAGAATAGCCCTCGTAAGGCACTAAAAATGATTTAAGAGCGCCGAATGATTTCATCTCGGAATTAACAACATAAAATGTGAACACAAAATGTCCGTGCCAAAAATATGTGTTCCGAGTTACGAGATGATTATCTCGAAGAAGCGCCAACTAAAATACAATCCGGAAGTTTTATAGGGCGGCAAAAGTTTTCAGTAAAATGCAACTTTTGATACGCGGTTTTTGCGGCCAAATAATGTTTTTATAATAATCATCACTATTTTTCATGTTTTGCATATAAAGTTGTTTTATATTGCAACCAGTAATACAAACAAGACAAAATTGGGAAAGTTTTTTCTCACTAATCCAGACTAACTTCCCAGTTTATTTGTTAGAAGGACGTAAAACTCCCAAAAACTGACACTAAAGTTATTTATTTTCCGGGGAGGTGGTTACAAATAGGTTTAGTTGAATTAGAATGTACCCGGGAGGGTTAGAAATAAAATTAATGGATGTTAGTTTTAGAGTGAGGCGTCGGCGTCGCGTCGCATTTATTTTTTGCGTCACTCGCAGGCGCGCTAGCACCTCACCATAGGGAGACTGTAATATAAATGTGCATATTTTTCTCTGGTTAGCTTTTGTTGGTTGCCCGGAGACTTCGCTCGCTCCGGGGGCACAACCAACAAAAACAGGTTTTTTGAATTGAGGTCTTTCTATTTAGAGCAACAGAGATGGTGTTAACGTTGGGCACCAACGTTTAGAGGGCGGGGGAACGTGTAAACTACTAAATAAATATCAACCTGTTCTAAGTTTCAACTTGAACTTGGAAATTATTACATAAACATTAAAGGCAAACTGAGCAGTCAACGCACTCAACAGATTTTCTGATATAAATACGCTAGCGAACGTTTAGTTTGTTAGGCTTTTGTATCTCACCTAAAACCAGCTCCTGGGATGTCCACATGAGCGCTTGAGGTTCTATCCTTTTCTCCTCCTCAAACCTGGGCTTGGCTCCATAACATGGTCGCGAAATCTAGGGGTTTCATAACCGCAGGCGCAGTAGTAAAAGTCCAATCTATGATAAATTTGTTAAAGGTTTAAGTAGAGTCTGTCAAGTAGCTAAAGTGTAAGTGTAGTGCCATATTCGTGTGATCTTATTATCAAACCATGCAACCTTAAATAAAATACAACACAAACTCTTAAGAAAAACTATATTTATAAAACAGTGACTAAAGACCTATAAACAATTCAAAAATATACCTCAAATCGAGTAATCGGATATAATATAATCTTATAAAGTTTCTGACCAATAGTTAGTAAGTAATGTTTTATCATTAAGTCTTTGACCAATAGACGTTGTTTTTATTTTTTATCTGAAGTGCTTTCTTTATCATCTCTTCTCACCTGACGTAAATCGATCCCGAATCTGAGCTATATTCCTACACGCGTAAACAACCTTTTCGCGACAATATGATCGGACACTAGCAGTAAGAGATTCAATTTAATAACTACACGCCACTTAAAAATAAGAGCTTAAAAGTTGATTCATTATTATGCATTCATTCTATTGGAGATTACTATAAATCATGTGATAATACATCAACTATCAAACTTAAAAGTTTCGGATTTAACTAAACAACTTCAGGGATTTAGTTCGCTAGATCAATTGCTATAAAATTTTCAACTTTGAAATGAAATAAAATAAGAAACAAAAGCAAAATATAGCCGAATAAAATAAGCAAAATATTTAACAAAACAATTAAATAAAGATAAAAAAAAAACATATAAAAACGAGAAAAATGTGAATTTAAAATGAAACAAAATGACAATAAGGTAAAATTAATTAAGAACATCTTGAAAAATAATATTAACTAAAAAAACCACCAGAATCAGTCACCAGATAAACAAAAAAATGAGCAACCTAAAATTGCAAAAAATTATTAAATTATGTTCTTTAAAAAGCAGAATATTTAATAAAAAAAATAAGTAATATAAAACGAGGAAAATATGAAATAAAATAATAATAGCTGCCCGAAAAAATAACAATTTATGGTTAAGTCCTAAGCGTTTATAATTAATGATTTCTTCTTAGGCTGAGAATTGTATATAAGATTTTTTTCATTGAATCTAGAATTTATTGAATTTATGCTCTCTTGAGTAATCCAATGCTTTCTTTTGTGATTTTTGCTTATAAGTTTTATAATTGTATTTTTATCTACATATTTATTTAATTTATTTTTACATTTTATATAGGTTTCATTAAGATTAATAATACTTATAATTTATTTCCATATTTCCTTCTCTAGGTCCTTAAATTGATATAATTATTTTTTTTTGTTTTTATCTGTAATTGGGATTTTTTTTCTAAATTTATAATTAATATAATCCTCATCTGCTGACCCTATAGCCATACTGACGAGCCATTATACGGCGAAACGAGTCTATGGATGGGTCGGCAGGTGAAAAAGAACGGAAGGTGCAGAAGGTGCAAACTTTCTGATGCATTATTTGTCTAGGTTCACCTGGCATATACAGGTCAAGTAAATAAACTTAGCAGGTTACGGATAGATGGCGCCGGCTACAACATACTACTAGTTTTCATTCAACTATGTTGAACAGACCCAGGTAGGTTACACTACAATTTAATTAAAAAATTAAAAAAAGAAAAAAATACAAACGAAGAAAAATGTAAAATAAATGAAACAAAATCATAACAAGATAAAATTAACTAAAATAATAATAGTTGTTTGAAAAAATATAACTTTTAAATATAAACACAAAAACCGACATAATCCGTCGCCAGATAAAACAAATAAGCATTGTGAACTGTGAAAGAAATGGTTACTAGTGTTCTTCTTAAAGAAAAATATTTTATAAAAAAAATTAAAAAATAAAGAATTATAAAAGAAAAATGTGAAATAAATTAAACAAAATCATTACAAGGTAAAATTTACTAAAATAATAATAAACGTTTGATAAACATAAAAACCGCCAGAGTTCGTCGCCAAATAAACAAATAAAATCAAATCATAACAAGGTAGAATTAAACCAAATAATAATAGCCGTTTAAAAAATTGCTTTCAAATATAATCATTAAAAACGCCAAAATAAGTGTTTTTTAAGGCAAAATATTTAATAAAAAATTTAAATAAATATAAACAAAAAATATATAAAAGAGGAAAAAAGGGAAATAAAATTAAACCGAATCACTAAAATAATAAGAGCCATCTAAAAAATAACTTTCAAATATAAACATAAAACCGCCTGAGTCCGTGGCCAGATAAAACCAATAAGCATTGGGATTTGTATAAAAAGAGTAATTTGTATCTTTCTTACAGCAAAATATTTAAGAAAAACTGAAATTAAAATAAATTGAAAAAATAAAAAAATAGAAGAAAAATGTAAAATAAATTATATAAAATCATAACAAGGCAGTGTAACGAAGTTACTATATTTTTAGGGGAATGGTATGCAAGCCGGATTAACTTTCTTATTTTACAAGCTATTCACATCATTCTTTTTCGTAAAATATAATTTAAATATTCTAAACTCAGTTCAATCAAATATTCCGTCGCGAAAACCCGGGAAATCGGTTTCACATTTTCCATAGTACTCGCGCGGTACCGGTAGAACGTCGCGATCTCCGTCGCAGCACCGTGCGCGTGAAGGTCCCCACTCATCGGCCGGCCGATGACGTGATCCCCCACTACGCGTCGAGTTAACAAAACCGGGCTACATCGCGCTGAACAGGCAGAACCAGTGTTGCCACTGCTACCCCGTTCGGGGCAGATCTACCCCTTTTTAATACCATTTCGCTCTATCGCTCCCCTCGAGCATTTCTACCCCGATCCCAAAATATCAGCTATAAAAATAGTTAATTATACAGAAAAATTACATGCAATACTTTTAGAAAAGTGAAACAATCAAGAGTTTAAACATTGTCTTTAAGGACCATGGTCTAGATGAAACTTTATAGTTATCTTCAATTTGTGGTTGTCATAATAAGACATTTTAGAAAACGCGCGTCGATTTATCGATCGATACTGACTTGGTAATATTGATCGGTCACGCAAGGATTCTTGGTTATCGTGATCGTGATTCTCCTGCGAATAGCGTGATGTGAATCGTTAATGTACTGAACTTTTGCTGCTTTTTTTGGTAATTTTTTTTAGTTGACTTGTCAGGCCTTTTTTGCAATTTTTGCCCCAAAAACACACAAATTGAGTGTTTTTACGTCTTTCTTTTTGCGTTTTTCATTGGCGGAATAGTAAATAATGAACTGTACTGTCATGCGGGACAGTGGAGTGAAAACGGGTGCTAAGTGCTAAGACAAATTTCATTAAAAATATGTGTTATTTTTATAAAAAGTGGCGTAATGAGATTAATAAGGAATTCCCTGTCCCGTTGAAGTTGATTATTTTTTTATCGTTCTACTAATATTTCGTTAATTTTTTTAGAAGACGTGACAGACCGATATTGCCCTTTTTTCCTCAGACACATAAATTGAGGGTTTTTACGTAATTTTTAGACGATTTTTATTTGCGGAAACCTAATAGTAATCAACGGTCTTGCGGGACAATGAAGTAAATAGGGGTGCTGGGTAGGGTGAAAAAGTGTATAAAAATAGAAAATATTGAATTTGCAAGCCGAATTTTGTCAAAAATTTGTGTTACTTTCATAAATATTCCAGAGGCGTAACACGGTTAAGGAACAGAGCTCCACTGCCACATTGCAGTTAAATTTTTATCATTCTAGTAATATTTCACTTCCCGCATGGCCCTCCGCTCGTTCCGGGGGCGTAACCAAACAAGACTAACCCAAGGCATGCCCAAAATGGGAAAAAACTGAATTGATACTGTCATAAATTTTAGTCTTTTGCACACGTTAGACTATATTTTATTTTTTTGACACGAAAGAATGAATTTCAGCAAAGCAAAATGTAATGTACTACACTTCCATAAGTCAGTTGCATGCTTAGGTAACATCTAAATTCAAAAACTAATCTGACACGTCCTCAAAAAAATTACCAATATTTCACTTCGCGCATGGCCCTCCGCTCGCCTCGCTTATTCCGTTGATTATTATTAGGTTCCCGCCAATAAAAAATTCTAAAAATGACGTAAAAATCCTGAATTTATGTGTTCCTGTGTAAAAAAAACGACAAAATCGGCCTATAAATGCCTACTTATTTGTTGTAGTGTGCTAAAACTGTAAATTTATTTAGTCCAACTTCAAACTCATTAGTGATTAGTGAGTTCCATTGGAATGTTTTGATTTATGCTAATACTAACGCAAAATTTGCGACTCCTAAATGAAAAATAGTGAATAATATAAATATCTAACTGCACCAGAATTTATTTCGATGCGAAGGTTCGTGCATGATGAAACGTTGCCTATTTCACTTCATGGAAGGTCCTCCGCTCGCTTCGCTTGCTACGGGGGCCTAACCAACAAAAACTAATTAAGGGCATATCAAAAATGAAGAAAAAAAAACATTTTACAAGCATAACCTTAAAAAAATAAAAGCACATCTCTCGCCTCTGAGAGAATGGAACCCAGGCCATCGCCGCCGACAAACAAATCGTACTAACTACTGCGCCACCAGGCTTGCTGAAAGCAATTCAACAAAAATTGAAAGCATTTCGCCAAATGTGTATCAAAAACTGAGCATACGTAAAGCTTCGCAATCGAAATCCATTCTGGTGCAGCTAGGCGCTTCTTTTGCTTAAATTTAATCTACCCCTCACCGACCCAATTCTACCCCTCTATTTTACGTTAATCTACCTCGAAAGAAAAAGTGCTTGTGGCAACACTGGGCAGAACTCACTCGGGTTCTCGAAGAAGAAGTCGCCACCCAGCCAGCCGCCTAGCCCAGACCAGACCAGAGGAAGAGGACCACCACTACCGCCAGGGATCGGAGATCTCACGATTTATCGTGAGATCTCACGAATCTGGAATCGATCTCACGAACTAACGATAAATTAATCAAATCTCACGATATTTTTAAATTTCCCAAATTTTAAAAATTGTAACCTATTTTTCATGCATCACGCCACTTCTTAAAGAACCAAAACAAATATTGTACCTATATCGATATCAATTGTTGTTTCGCGTCTCGTTCGAATTTGTGTTCTTGCGATAGGCCACGATACACCTAAACACGGTATGTCAGCTTTCCGAAAAATGACGGTTCATATACTACGTTACATGTGGAATTTATATGTAAAATACTGGGAAAATCTGCAACACACTTGATGTCACGCTGTAATTTTTCGAACGGCTGACATAGGCGATATATTTTACACTTGTCCCTGAACTGTGACGGTATAAACTGTGGTAGTGGTTAGCACAAAGAATCCGGGGATTCTTTGTGGTGGTTAGTGGCTTGATAGATACTTGAGAGATACTTCTCACGAAAAATTTAGTAAAGCATAGTGGAAAATGTTCCGATTTTTAAATTGATTCCGATTTATAAAAAAAATGACAGCCAAGTGCTTTATAGAAACCGAACAGTTGGCCCTGGTTCAGGGTCTGATTCAGAAACTGACTAATATTTCTAATAACCCTAACCAAAGTTACAGAAAACTTTGCCTTAACCAATTTTATAGATGCCCAGTTTTTGTATGCTTTTATTTTATAGGTATATTGTTAAGCTTTCTAGTTAAAGGAATAGAAACTTAATGTCAAAAAAAAAAAAACTTTTTATTTCGTCCAATAAATACGTTAAAAATATCTAGTTTAATTTTACTTGTGGGAAAAATACGAGATCTCACGATTTCTCACGATTTTTTCGTGGCCAATCTCACGAAGCTAACTTCATGCGATCTACGATCACTGACTACCGCCAATGTAGGCCGCCAAGCTGAGCCAGACCCACGACGCTTCCTGCAGGTCGCCGCCATGACAGCCGCCTTCAGCAGACCGCCATCGTCGCCGCCTTTCTTGTCCATCTTCACTGCTACTGCATAGGTATTAACGTAGGTGCTACACAAACATCTGTACACTCTCTCTCTCACACACACACACTACACCTTCTCTCTCCCTCACTTACATTACACTACGGCTGGTTTGCGTCTCAGTCCGATCAGCCTCACCTTTTCTCTCTCTTTCTGCTATACGCCAGTTTGTGTCTCAATCCGACCGGGCGCTATCTTTACACTCTCTCTCTCTCTACTACACTACGGCTGGTTTGCGTCTCAGTCCGACCGGGCGCTATCTTTACAAGCTCTCTCTCACACTTACCCTACCTACCATCCTTCCTTACCTAGCCTACCGCCTCAACGACGGCGTAACATCGTAGTAGCGAAGCACGACCGGAAAGCAATGACGTATCCGCGCACGCGCAATCCGGGTTTTATATTTCACATATGCAGGAAGCCTCGTCAGGTCGTTTATTAATGTCGCACCGTATCCTATGTATCGTCGTCATCCTTATGTATCGATATTATCCGAACCTTACCGCTATCGTCGTATGCATCAGGCCGCGTATATCCATAACCGTCAGGACAAAGTCAGAGGAGCTACGTTGGACCGATGTTGGACCGTCATTCGAGTGCCTGTCCGTGAACTCGTGGATACCGTAATCCAAGTAGCTTCGTCGTAGTAGTACCGTTCCTTAAGAGTTGATATCGCGACTCTGTTTCTCTGTTTAATGTCAAGGTCATTCCGTTACGTCTCGCATACCATCCCCCCCCCCCCCCCCCTCTTGCAATATTCTATTTCCATTTCTTTATCTTTTGGGTTAATATCAGCCACATAAGAGTAACGTTTTAATTAAGAATTGATAGTTTAGGTTAACCTCAGTTTAGGTAGGTTGGATTAGTAAAGAATGAATTCTTGCGTTGCAACGCTAGGTTAGCGTAGGTTATCGAGGTTTTGACGTCACCATGCTTTATATTTCCAGTTGGCAAATAGAGATGGTGTATTGGGTTTATTGTTGAAATTGTGTGTTTTCTTTCTAAATCCCTTCCTGCTAGTACTAAGTTAGAATAAGCAAGTGAATTTCTAAAAGCAGCCGGCAACCACGCAAACATTCAAGATTGACCCCTGGTTCGCCGTTTCTCCACTGTCTAAAAGCAACCCGGTGCGGAGTGGGCCCTCTACCACTATAATCCAGATGCGGTGGCGCCCGAGAACCAACCATTGGATGACGTAATGGTTAAACTAGGCAGTCCAATAGCATGATATGCAGAAGAAATAGCATAGTACGCAGAAGCAAAGAAGCGCCTAACGAGAAACGCCTCACAGCAGATAAAACCAATAAGCATTGTAGACTGTAAAAAAATAGTAACTTGTGTTTTTTTAGAGCGGAATATTTATTAAAAAATAAAAATAAAGATAAATAAGAAAAATAAAAAAAGTGAAATAAAATGAAACAAGGTAAAATTAACTATTTAAATTCTCTAGACGTGTTCAGCACATGTTTCCTTGAGTAGTGAATAAGATTGAGGCGTCACACGTTGCGTTCGATGGCTATGATTATATTAACAAAAAATTTTTCTGGAAAACGGCTGCGAAGGGACATTTGAAATTTAGCATGTTTTTAGTCAATACTGGAGGACAGTTTCCTTTGTTTTTGGCGATCCAATATTCCGATTCTGAGTTATTGCGTGCGGGTTTTCAACATTTTTCGTTGTTGCACGATAATTGTCAAACAGGTGAGAATCATGAATTGACGAGAATATTTTGGCGTGTATATTTTTGAAAAAGAAGTCACTTTGTGATGTTGGAAAAGACGGAAGGATAGAAAAAACGGAGACAATAGCTCGATAGGGAGTTTAAGGGAGAAGAAAACTCTCTAAATGCTTCTCTGTTTTGAAACGGTCGGAAAAATGTAAAAACATCGATTTATAAGCCAAGGTGAAAATTTTTTTTTTTTGAAGAATAATTTTTTTTTATAGAAAAGCTGGTCATTTGATGAGATCTGCGCAAAAAACTCAATTAGAGGACACTTTAGAGGGGAGTGAGCTAGTTCAGTTTAAACTTTTCGGCATTTCGAGCATTATTTGACATCACCACGTAATATTTTATGACTGGAAAACCGTATAGTCTGGAAATACCAAACTTCCGTACGTTAAAGAGGAGGGTTACAACATACCAAAAAATCGCGTGGTTACGATTGAAAATGCCGAGTTAGTGATTTTTTGCTTTTCAGAATAAAACATCAAATTTAATCGGATGTGAGTCAACATATAACTATTTTCAAAAGAAACCATCCCAGATTCGTAAACTTCCATATCTCTGTTATAAAAAGTTCCATAACAATTTGTCAGTTTTCCATATACTTTGGCATTTTTACGTGTTTGAATAGATAGCTGCGATTTGATGGAAAATTTTGAGGTAAAATATCACTTTTCGATGCGGATAGGTATTGTGATAAGTAAGTAGATTTATTTGCCTGATGCAATTTGAAGTCGGGATCAGAGAATTTGGACATTTTTTAAACGAAAATCAGCGATATTGGGCGATTTTATGGTAGATTTTACTTTAAACATCGAAGTAAAATATTTATTCATATTGCAATTATTCGGATTAATTCTCCCATTTTTTGTATTATTTAAATTTTTCTATGCATATAAACTAGAGCTTGATAGCTAAATGCTATTATGTTGTTTTATTTGTTATGTATATTAAAACTTCATAACAATTGTTTCAGTACATAGTACCTGCTTCTTCTTCATATAATGTTGAGTAATCATTTTTCAACACTCCCCCGTAAAACTCGCCTAAATCTATAACAGCATCGTAGAGATAAAAATTCAGTTCTATTTAAAGAAGTGTTCTCCTAAGCCGAGAGGTCCTTAAAAACGGATTGATGTTAGTTTTCCATGGCATCGGAGCCAATTTATTTTCGGAACACGTCCGTCGCCTGAATCCCGGAATACAGTTTTATGGACATCCAGTACGACTCCTAATCTGATTTTACTATGTAGGCGAAATGTCATTTCCGCATTTTATTTAGCGCGACACTCGCTATATCATGCGCCGATCTAATTTAAAATTTTCTATACGAGAAATGTTACATTTATGACGAATGTTTCAGGAACGTTCAATTTTAGTAACTCATAAAGTTGGCAACTTTACATGTAGACAATATTATGTTTTTATTCTAAGCATATTAACTAATATAAGCATTTGAATAATTTTGCAATAATTATAGGTCTTGACATTTTAAAGTGCAACAGGCAGAACCTGTGTTTTGCTCTACGTGCGCAAACACCATTGTCGATTATACACATAAAACATTAATTTATGTGTCATGATAATTTTTTGAGTATTCATCGAGACTATAAGCTTTGTTAGGACGCACACGTGGATGAACTTTATAAAAAGTTTGCTTAATCGATATTTTATCGCAGCGGCAATTTACACATCAAGTTCGGCAGCGTATTTGGCAGTTAAAAAGGTCATTTGGGTATATGTACTATAATTTTTATTATTTAAATTATTCAATAAAACATTCTCACGATCGTGTGTTTTCGATTATTTTACGATAAAAAACAAATAATGGTACCACCCGTAAAATACTTGTCTTGGATTACTGGTTCACTCTTTCAAACCGGTAATCCGATAAGGACAGTAGTATAGGGCCAAAAATGCGCTTTTTAATTTGACTGCATTAAATAAGAACAGAATCTTATTAGTAGATAAGCTTGAGGTGTTCTGCATCTCCGCTTCCGCGTAGGAGGCTCATGCCTGGAATTTTGTGACGTGAGTCAAGAGTTGCTTCTAAAATGATCAGATTAGAACAGAATTTCTTAATAGTTGTTTCTGACTTGAACAAATCTTACTTATAAACCGATTCTGGTTTTTGAGGCAAATAATGTATTGTCCAACTCCTTAGAAATACTAATCATGATTTACTATAGCATCTCTTAGTAGTATAAATGACGCGTTCAAACCCTAAAAAATAATGTAATATAATGTTCAACTTGAATACTTTTAAATATCGGATAGTAGCGACTATTAAATGATAATCCAATACCTTTGATGTTAATATTGACTTCGATACGCTTATTCTTTTATTGAATATTGAATTACAATAAAACATTAATATTGTAACATCAAATATGGCAAAAAGGATAATGTAAACTTTCAAGCGAGATTTACTAGCGCACGCACAAGCGTCTTAAAATACGAGAAAACCTACAAGCCTATATAAAATTTAAAAATAAATTAAATAAATATGTAGATAAAAACACAACAAAAATAAAATTTACAAGCAAAAATCATAAAAGAAAAGTTTGGATTATTCAAGAGATCATACATTCAATAAACTAGACATTCAATGAAAAGAATCTTATATGCAATTCTCAGCATAATGACGAAGAAATCATTAATTATTATAAACGCTTTCGAAAGTTGATAAATAATATTATCAAAACAGAAAAAATAACTATTTTAATTAAAAAATTAATGAGGTCACTAATACACAAAATAAGCTATTGATTATAAATTAGAAATAAACAACTCCTTTATTAACGTAGGAAGATCCATCCAGAACAATATTGGCACAAATATAAAGTTCAAACATATAAATAATAACAAAAATGCAAACTCTTTTTCTTTCTAAGCCCCGTGACAAAAGCACATAAATTCCTTAAAAATCCATTCTGCCCTGTGAAGACAAACTTACTTAGGTCTTGATTAAAACCATTCATACAAATATTTTAAAGCCTTTATTATATTTAATTAATTTGTCCTTCAGCACTTTTGTTGTTCTATCTGAACTCCTGTATTTAAATCTGGCAACAAGACGGAATTAAACAAACAAATCTTTGAAAAGTGTTTGAAGGAAAACAAACAGTTTGGTTTTATAGAACATAAAAACACCGAGGTTGCAGTTTTTGAAGTTGTAAATAATATTAAAACAAATCTCCAAAAAAAACTTGTCTGTGTTTATAGACTTAATTAAGGCTTTTGATACAGTATTGTCGCGAGTAATCGTGATGACAGTTCTTTTAATTTTTTCTTAATGCCTCCACCAATCTGTCATCATACGTTTGAATCGCGATGCCACGCCTTACTCAGCGTCCAGGGGTATAACTCCGATGGTAGTACGGGATTCTTTACGTAAGGTGAGAAGCGAAGATAAAGAAAGCACTTAAAAAAACAATAAAGTATATTAGATAAACTAAATGAGAAAAGATTAACAATGTGTATTGGTCAAAGACTTAACGATAGAGTTTTAACAGCGTTAAATTAACAATGTGTATTGGTCAAAGACCCAACGATAAAGTTTTAACAGCGTTTACTGGTCAGAAACTTAATGAAACTAGCCGATACCCAATTATTAAGGTGCGCATGCTTTCTCGACTTGAGGTATGTTTTATGAATTGTTTATAGGTCTTTTTGGTCACTGCTTTGTAAATATAGTTTATCTTATGTTGTGTTGTGTTTTATTTAATGTTAAGGTATCTAAGAGCACTTGGACACTACACTTTGAACTACTTGACAGACTACTTAGAAACTTCACTCGAAGAACTTTGACAGACTCGACTTTTCTACTGTGGTTAATGAAACCCCTAGTCTTAGCAGTCGATGTGGCTAACCAAGAACTAGGTTTGGGGTAGGAAAAGGATTATAACTTTGGCAATCATGTGACTAACCAGAGAGCGGATTGAACCAAAAGCAGTCATGTGACTAACCCTGGAGCTGGTTTAGGTGAGACCAAAAGTCTAACGAACTGAAGGTTTGCCAGTGTATTTATATTAGAGAAATTGCTGATCATTGCATGCTTAAGGTTCATAATCGCTCCCGTTGACTGCTCGCGTTGTTTATAGTTTGCTTTTAATGTTTATTAAATAATTTCCAAGTTCAAACTTGGGACAGGGTGATAATTAGTTAGTAGCTTTATGAATTATTATATTTGACAGTATCTCATAATATACTCTCTGATTTTAAGAAATAAGGATCAGAGAATTTGCTAAAAAGTTATCTTTCAAATCGAAGTCAATGCATTAAAATAAATAACACTTGTGAAACACAATGTATTAATACAGGAGGACCCGAGGACACTGTGCTGGGATCCATTCTTTTCCTGATGTATATAAATAATATCGGAAATATTCTTCAGGAATGCAGCATTATGTCATACATGTCATGTCTATTGTCTCTTAACCCTAACAAAACCATATATATGACTTTTAATGCTTCTTCAGCTGATCAGTCAACAAAAACCAATTTAAAAATCCACAATAATAACTGTTAGAATATAAATAATACTCAGTGTAACTGTTCCGCAGGGGTATAGGTAAAAAAATATATATATTTGGGTGTCTTCTTGAATCAGTGACCACATAGCGTTTCACAATAAAACATTTTGAAAAATAGTTTATAAATTTTAGCAACTTAGAGATATCCTTAATAAAAAGATGCTTACTGTTCTCTACCTTCTCTTCTAATTGGGATAAGTATTAATGCATGGGGAAGCGTTTACAAAAACATATTCAAAAAAATAATAATATATCAAAGTTCTATAGTAAAAATTATGTATAAAAAAATCAACACGCGAGTTATGTAATGGAAAATTCCCCTTCTTAAAAGCTCTTAACCATGTTCAGGTACAAAGACATTTATAGTATTGCATAAGTGTACTATTTTTAGTTAAGCTTTTAGACGATAAGACAGCTTTATGATTATGATAGTTCCCCTCTTCCTATAAAAAGAAAATGTACCCTTTCTAAACTGCATTTAACTTTCGGTCTTCCTGTAGTTACTATGTCACATTGTATATATTTCTTGTAATAAAATTGTTTTTAAAAACAAGATTCCTTTATCAAGAAACATAACTCGCGTGTAATATTAGACATTTTCTAGCTAGGTTAATTATTGTGCTTCTGATTTTCATAGGTAGTTGTAGGAAAATTCAATAATTCACCTTTATCACCTTTCTACACTCTGGTTTGCGGTCTCCTAAGTGGTGTATTCATGAGAGTGAGCCGGTACGGGGGAAGTAATTCACCTCCTCTGGGAGGGTTCTCTTTCATTGAATTACTGAGGAGTCTCTTTCATCATGAAATAGGTTTGTGCCTCTCAGTAGAACCTTTTTTATTTTTTTTTCAGTATAAACATGTAGATATAAGGATTAGTGTGTTGTATCACCCTATGTTAAATTGCGCTGTGGTTATCAACCGGGCACACATGTAACGGGCTACGATGACATATAATCAAATGCACATGCCTTCATATGAATGGTTAACTTTACACGCACGGTATATCGTTACCAGCTGAAACCACAAAGCTTAGTTGTATATTGGTATTGTCCCCTTGGTTTTGTCTTATTGTGCTGCCTTTCTAAATGAAAAAAAGAATCCTTCGTCTAATCACTTGGCTCATTTTTTTTTATTTCAGTCCGATAATATACCTTGACGGCCACCCTCTGGCTTCGACTTTGCTAATTACGACTCTTAATTGCTGATTCGCGATATTTTGGGCGTCTGGAATATATTTCACCCTTTCTTGGAGTGTGTCTAAAAGAAAACAATAGTTGTAGATTGGTTACAGACTGGCAGAGTACCTAATTGGAGTGTAATGCAGGCCTGGGTTATATTGCAAGGTTATTTAGGGAGATCTAGCACTGAAATTGGAACTTACTTTTTGTACATTTGATGATCATACTGTGGTAATTGTCTCGTTGAAATAGATTTGATAATCCATTGTTTTACTTAGGTGATTACGGAATATTTTCATTTTGGGAATGATACAAATACAATGACATTTGTTAGAAGTATGACATGTCACTTTTCGGATTTGGACTATAGACTCATAGTCGGTCGGCGAACGCCGCGTCGGATCCGTCAATCGATATCGACTCGAGAACCACTCTAAGTCGCGTTGTTTAACTGTAGGATTTATTTATCATACGCTTGAATTTGCTGATTCTATTAGTTGGTATCAATGTTTGGCACTCTAGGCTTGTATATTGACGGAATATTCCACTGATTATCCGTTATTAAAGTCCGATAATATTTCAGCTCGGAGTAGATCCTGCCCTACGACAAGGAAATTGTTCGGTTTCATATAGTTCTGTGGATGTAATTTTGGCGGTATAATTGACAGGTCTCTGGACAAGCGCGTGGTCTTCACGGTTGCCAAGTTAATACCTTCTTTGGCATAATGCTATTAGTGGCGTGCGCTGTTTGTAATTTTGGACTGCCGCATAACGCGTGGGTTACGTATTCCCACTAAGCATTTAAAAAAATAAGTGAGTCACTTTATCGCTTGATTTGGCGAATCCGGTAGTATGACGTCATAACTTTCTAGTACTTTGTCACAAATAGAGACGCTAACATGGCATGTTAGGCAGGCGCGAGGATTCTTCTAGCGTCGTCATTTAGTCTTTATGTGATCTTGAAGGAACCAGAGGGTTTCAGTGCGTGGCTCTCAAAATTGGGGTCTTCCGTTGAGATACAAATATTTAGTGTGAAATATACAGTGCCCTAGTTAGGGGATTATTCAACGAAGCCCTTGAGCAGTATTGTGGTCGTCGATGGTTTCTCGTCTGATGGCTGATTGTAGATGAAGGAAGATTTGTAGATTCGACTACCTGCACCCATGTTGGGGATTTGACTGTCGAGAGCTGCCACACGCTTGAACCCCGTTTAACATTTTAAGGTATGTTGTTTAAGCAATTTTGAAATTTTGATCTGTTACTTGTTGAGGTCAGAGGTTTTTATGTTCCGGTTTTCTTCTTGGTTTCCCATTTTCCGGCAGTGGTTGCTATTGGTCCACGGATTTACAGTGCCTTCCTGGGTTTCCAGACTGCATACTGAGACTCCTCCGACTACACGTGGTTTCGGAGTAACCATCAAGTTAACTGCGTGTCTCGCTGTCTGATCCAAGCCTCAACGCTCACGAAGTGTGTCTTCTCGATCTTGACGCTCCAGCGGTTTGACGAACACCTGGATCCTGGATGAACTCACTGCTGGCTTGATAACGTATCAGATAAGTCTTAATTTAGGATAGTATCTAGTGTATTCAGGGACTTTTATCTTTATTTTCTTTTATTATTGTGTTTTATTTTATTGGTGATTTAGGGCTACTTAAACTAAAGTTTCGGGTGAATTTGTTTAATGTTCGAAGTGACTAAAGGGGGTTGCTTGGCTACAATATAGCTACCTTCAAGTTATTTGGAAGAAACTGGGATTATTCTCAATAGTTAGCATAGGTATACTGGACTCTCCAGTTAATCTGGATAGTATTGGCGTGTTATTAATTAATTTCAGCGTAGTCTTGGTCGCATTGTTCCTGCACTAAAGGCTGTACCACCGATTGTGAACTTGGAGATTTGTGTGAATTGGGTTTGTATTTTGGGTAATTGAGCGTTACACACACATCTACTGAAGATGCGCTCTCTCACCATGAAATAAGATTTTGCCAACGAATTCCCTCGTCAAATTAAAGGGTATATCAATACATAACTAACTAGACAATTATTGTCTTATTGATGATTGATACATTTTGTATGTAACTTTTGGTTCTATTCCTCATTATAAAACTAGCAGCTTAGGGTTCTACACTTTAATTCAAAATTTGTAGTTATATTATGGTTAATACCAGAAAAAGAAAGAATGGTAGCAAAAAACGAGTGGTAAAAAAATTAAAGTAAAAAAGAAAAAACCCATAGGACAGTGTCTAGAAAATGAGTGTTTTATTTGCTTCAAATTAATGGAAAAGAAAGAAATTTGTGTCCCTAAGTGCTGCCTGCAATGACAGTCAGAAAGGGAAATTGTGCAGTTTGTAGGAAACATTTTAATTCAATAATTTTTGAAGAAACCAAAGAAGTTTTGAATGTTATAAGGTATAAAGAAATGTCTTTATTAGAAGTGCAATTAACGTTAAAGCCTTAAAATTGAAGCAATATACAATGGAAGAGATTGAGGATGTAAAAATCGAGAGAATTTTGGAAAATGTAAATTATACAGATATGGCCAATACATTGAAAAATTCGAATTCTCAAGTGAATACGATGCAAATAATTTCATGGAAATTGAAGCAGAACCATCCAATCCACACGAATTAGAAATGGACCAAGAAGATGAATATGCAACTGAAAATGTGGTGTTTCTGTAAAACCACAATGAAAGCATTTATTTCTAAAATTTCAACGCCCTGTATACCCGACACAAGGCAATTTCGATCATAAGTTTATAATGATCTTGTTTACTTATAATAAACCCAATAAAAATTATATAAATTATACGAGAATTAGTAGCTGAAACCGAGCCAAACACAGTTTTGTTTAGTTTAGCGTTTGACAACCTCCATGCCTCATTCCGCACCACGTTCCAATTCCATCGTGCGAGCTAAAAGCTTACGCTTTTCGCAAAATAAACAGTCACGCGTCGCAAAATAGAGCAAACGGAGCGGCAAAGTGCATTTAATTTCGTCCGGGTGCATACATCAAAAATTTTACGTTTTATGGCGCCGTCAAAAACTCGACAAACAAGCTCGTGTTTTTTTTTCTTTGTTTGCGAACGGAACGAATGTAACCGGGAAATTCGCCGCGGCTTTACACAACATCATAAAATTGGCGACTGCGGCACGAGGGTATTAAAATCGGGGATAAGATGGACAATATTTGTATTTTAAATTAGACCATTAGACCTATACAACTAGAATAAAAAGGAATATAGTGATAGAAATTTAGGGTACGCTTTTAGGGTTAGTTTGTTGAATCTGACAACCCTTCCGATGATTCGTTGTCGAAAAATAAACGCAAGCCTCTGACTTTAATAGGAAAGAATCCAAATTTGCCTAAAAAACTGCAGTGGAACTTGTAAGTTATAAAGCGTTTGGTTTACATTGACCTCAGTGGCAATATCTTCAATAATACTAAAAGATTACAGTAGATGTGTCACTGATTTTTTGACAATCTCTGCTTAACCTTCCTGCAATTAATTTTTAGACATTGTATATTTAAAAATACAAATTCGACGGTATTATTTCCCGTTGTTAATTTATCTCGATATTTCCGAAAATTTTTAGTTTTTTATACCATCTTTCACGGCTTGCGTCTTGCTTTCCTCCTCGAGAAAGCTGAATTTAGCACCTGCCCAGAACACCTAATGTGGCGATTAGCGTTTTAACATATCTTGTAAATTCCAACCAGGGTTTTAGTACAGCCGCGGCGCGCTCCTGGTGTTCCAAATTAGGATAATTCGTTCTTCCAGTCAACATAATTTTTGCATGCCGTTCCCAGGTCATTGCTGGCTAAATATTCGTAATAGAAACGCCCCCTGGCCAAGGTTTTCTTTTTAGAGCAAAGTGTTGGGGGAACCTGTTTGTGAAACGTGCAACCAGGAATACAATTTCCTGAAAAATAGAATGAAATTAAATATATCTTTATTAAATAGGTATACACCTAATATACACACAAAACAAAGTCTTAATTACAAAAATTATTTGCTTACTATATCTAACACTTGATTTATCCAACTAATTTATGTTAGACTAAGCCAACAATGACAAGAAGAAAAAAAATCTTATTTCAATACAATTCAATAAATGATTATTGCACAATTACCACATTTCATATAACTAATTTCTCCCATGCGCATGAACCTTTAGCATCCTTTTAAAAAGTCGGAGTGAGGGTTGCCCCTTTATTTCAGGTGGCAGGTTGTTAAATTCATTAAATCCCCTAAAAAACAGTGAATTCATGGTGCTCTTAAAGTTAGTCCTTGATATAAAGATATTGTCATTATTACGTGTAGGATAACCATGTATATTTCTATTAAAACTAACATATTGTTACGTTTTTCCCGTGGGTTCTTAACAAAATTACAACTTTGCTATTTTCAACTAATACTCTCTTTATTCACTAACACTGTATACAAATTTAACACTCTAAACTACTCTTATAACTTTACTACTAATATCTATTCAACACTCAATGATTAACTGAACTGAACTAACTGACATTCGCCTTAGGTCTGCTTATATATAATCTCAAATCTCTCACGAATATTCGGGAAGTATTCCGAAGCCACTCTATATGATCTCGACGAGGCCATCGAGATAATTCCAGTCCAGCGATCCTGAAACTTCGCGACCGGCCGGGCGATGAGTCATACAGACAAAGAAGCGAGGGGCACGGCGCGGCGGCGCGGCGGCGGCTAGTTCTATAGGGTAGCACAAGAACGTTCGGATGGTTGTTAGTCGTGACAATATTGAGTAAAGTAGGATGGTGCCAAATTATTCAAAATTTTATAAATCAATGTCATGGTAAATGTATAAAGTCTATTCTCAACAGAAAGCCAATTTAAAGAATTAAGCATTAATGATATTGGTGTAAATCTATGTGCTCGTAAAATAATCATCATGCCCCGATTCTGCAGCTTTTGAAGCCTATTTGTCTGATTTAAATTAAATAAGAACAATACTGAGGAGCAATAATCAAAATGTGGCTGAACAATAGTATTATAAACCATTAATTTAGAGTCATAGGATAGACTAATTGATACTCTACTAAAGAAAAATAATTTTTTTGAAATTTTCTTCTCAATATAATCACAATGATTCTGAAAATTAAGCAAGTTATCAAGTTGTAGTCCCAAATATTTTATACATGTTACAAATTCAATAGTTTCATTGTTGATACTTAGTTGAGGACTTAGCTCTACAACTTTTCGATTTTTACTTTTAGTTGTAAACACCATAATAGAGAAAACACTCCATCAACGGAAAATACAATTAAATTTGCATTTAATTCTCTACTTTTACTACATTTGCAGCGCATCGAATTATTTGAATTAGCGATTATTTAAAATCCTTTTATCTAGAGATGATTTTAATAACGAATATTGTCACGAATTTTTGCCGGTGAAAAGAGATGATAACATTAGTAGTATAGAAGGCGGGGTTCTCTGACACTGGATGGCATCTAGCCCTTATAAGCGACCATCATCCGAAGAAGTGACGTAATTCGAAGAAATATCATTAAAAAGAACCGTCGACAATGACCAGAGGTTGTTGACCAAAAAGGCCTTATGCTAGACGTAATCCGAAGAAGTGAGGGGTTCTGTGATACTGGATGACAGTCCTTATCAGCGACCGTTACATTAGCAATATTATGCTTTACATTGATTTTCAACACGGACGGTAAATTTAAATAATTTTAAAATAAGCTTATATATTGAACACCACGTGACCTACTCTATCTACCCCGTACCAATATCCAAATTTTAACTCTTTGCCCAACTATGCATATGTGTGTGTGTGTGAAGTGCGAGACCATGCATGCGACAGAGAAAGCATTCGAATCGATAGATCCCTTTATGATGATGAGGCACTCGATCCAGTATAGATATTTTAGTAAATATTTTCGTCCGCCGTGCAAGGCAAAATGGGTACTAAGAAAAGCGTATGTTTTTTTGCCTGTCATTACCCAAAAAGGCCTTAACCATGTTTTTTGTTAAATATATATTTTCTGAAAGATGGTTATCGATCGGGATGTCGAGGGCACTTTTGGCACTATTTGCGCAGGTCTAACTCTTGTAGTTTTCGAGAAAAACCAATTCTGGTCAACTACGCCGGGCGCGAAAACGGCACTAACTTAAAATCGCTCCAAATGCATTGAGTTAAAGAGAATTTTACAGCGAATCAGAAAATCGATTCAGAATTTTTATATCATTTTTCATATGGGAACTATAGTGCCCAAAAGGTGCTAACTTAAAATCGCTTCAAAATATATCAAGTTATATATCAAATTAAAGGGAATTTTACAACGAATCAGAATTTTTATATCATTTATCATATGGGAACTATAGTGCCCAAAAAGTGCTAACTTAAAATCGCTTCAAAATATATCAAGTTATATATCAAATTAGAGGAAATTTTACAGCGAACCAGAAAATCGATTCAGACTTTTTATATAATTTTTTATGAGGTAACTATACAATATTTTTAAAAATACAGTCATAAAAAAAGTTATAGTGACAAAAAGGCGTTAATTTAAAATCGCTTCAAAATGTATTCAGAATTTTTATGACATTTTTCATAGAAGAACTAGAGTGCCAAAAAGGTGTTAACTTAAACTCGCTTAAAAATATATTAAGTTATATATCAAATTAAAGGGAGTTTTACAGCGAATAAGAATATCGATTCAGAATTTGTATGTCATTTTTCATAAGGGATCTATAGTGCCCAAAAGGTGTATATCAAAATTACCCTGGCCTCTTAACTGCAGAAGCATCTAAGACAAGTTTAAAATTTAAAGGCTGCAAGCAGTAATATAAATGTAAGATCTTGATATAATGTTATTTCTATAGGTAGGTACTTTACAGATGAGGGAGAATAAAAATTTAAAATCATATAGAGATAGGCATATAAAATGTCCTTAGTATTTTGCCAAAATTAAGCAGTTAGATATTTAAAAAATAGAAAAATAAAGAGAGTATTTGAACCGAAGAAAGCTCTTAGATACTAGTGTAATATAATAGAGGAAGGTATAAAATATAGTATTCTAGCTAATTAGGGAATCCGATACATAAAATAGAATGTTTTTGACACATTTAGTTTAAGTTTATTTATTTTAAAGTAAATCTCTATTTGTGACAATACCCTACCGATTTTTTCTAATGCTTTATTGAGGTCACTATCACTACAATCATGCCAAAAGGTGTGTGAATTCACAATCCACAAGCATACCTATATCATTGATATACAAAATAAAAAGCAGAGGCCCCAATACACTTCCCTGTGGTACTCCCATGTTATTGCCTATTTCCCCAGAAACCCCCCCATTAAATCTGACTTTCTACCTTCTGTTACACAGATAATCCACAAACCATTGAAAAACATTACCTACAATACCATAATTTCTAAGTTTAGACAGCAAAATACTTCTATCTAAAGTTTCAAACGCCCTTTTTAGGTCCAAGAAAACACCCACTACATATTTGCTATCAAGATCAGTTTTAATTTTACAAAGTGTTAATTGAAGAGCAGATTCGCATGAGTGTCCACGACGGAACCCAGATTGGTTATTTATTAAAATTTCATTTTCTGAGATATTCTTTAAAATTTGGTCATATACTGCCATTTCAATAACTTCTTCGATAGGGGGTAATGTATTTATTGAACGAAACTCATTTGCATTTATAGTATTGACGACCTTCTGCACAGGAACAATTGTGTTACACTTTAATGTATCTGGTATTTTACCAGTTCTTAAAGATGTGTTTAGGAGATCCAACATAACATGTCCAATAGTACCAAATATAGACTTCAAAATCTTAGTATTTAATATTTCATGTGCAGAACATTTATTTTATTATCAAGTTTACTAATTATTTTTTGAGCTTCAGACATGGTCAACAATTTAAAGTTAGAAATTCCAAGGCATAAGTTGGCATCCAGATTAGTCCAACTAGGCCCATTTTGCATGCTGCTTTCATGGATCTTCACTATACTATTCACAAAATAGGAATTAAAATTTTCAGCAATTTCTAAAGAATCTACAACAATTTTTTGTTCATTGTCAAAATCAAAAATTATAGAATTTGGAGCATTGGGACAGCCCATGCTAACCACACTCTTCAAAGTCTTCTACATTTCCCTAGGGTTTCCTTTGAACATATCTATTTTCTCAAAGTAATACCTTTCCTTCTTCACCTTAAGAAGATCAACCACATTATTCCTGAGAGCCTTAAAATTTTGCCACTTCTATTGTCTTATTTCACCATCATTCTTTGTATTTATAAAAGCTTTGTATGCCCTGTCCCGATCTTTAATTTTATCAAAAATTTCATTATCAAACCAAGGCAAATTAGATTTATACTTGCAAGTCTCCACAGGAGCCATACCATTAATCATCCTATCACAATTCTTAAGTAATTCCCCATATATAAAATCAACATCAACAGAAGCTAAGTTCCAATCGCATGACATTAATTCGAACCCAATGGCATTTAAATTACTTTCATTCATATTCTTATACTCTCTAACTCTACTGTTCACACAAGACTTATTGCATAATCCAACACTAATGACAGAATGGTCCGTAATCTTTAACCGCTATACAATTTTGATTTGTAAGCACATAATCGACCAATGTTTCACTTACATTAGTCACCCGGGTTGGTTCTGTTACCAATTGGCTTACTCCATAAAATGTAAATAAGTTTTTAATTTTGTTGCTATAAAAGCTATCACCTAAAAAATTAACATTAAAGTATCCAACTAGCACACACTTGTTATGTTTGAAAAATATGCTATCACATATATCTTCAAATTCCAAATAAAACTGTGCAACAGCGGCTGATGGAGAACGGTATAGGCACCCAACAATCCAAGAATCAGACACCAACTGTATCCCAATAAATTTACACCAAAAACTATCCTTAAGCTCAAATTTTTTAATGTGTGAAAATTTGTAATTGTTATTAATATATATATTAAAATGCCACCAGTATGTCTACTATTTGAGTCACATCTAATACATGTATAATTCTCTATAAAAAGTTCACTTTCCTCAATACTTGTGGTGGTTCGTGTTTCACTTAGCAGGATAATTTTTGGATTATAAGGAACAATAGACTGTCTTATTTGATCTATATTCTTTAAGATACTCTGAGCATTGAGGTATATAGTAGGTATTACTGCATGTTTTTTAGAGTATTCCTTTTATCTACAATAGTCGGTTTATTATTAATATATTTGATCATTTTATTATTTTGCCCATTCTCCACAAGCCTCTGCAGCTCTGCCCTAACACTCTTATAATATGATCTTTGCATATTTGTTTGGTCGCTATTAACCCTAACACCAGGAATATTTATATTATCACGGTTTTTTAATACAGTCCTTGCATCCACCTCCGATTCCAAAATAACTTTAATAGGTCGAGTCTTATCCTGCAAATATCTTCCAAGTCGATAGTTCTTCAAACTATCTTTTTTTATGTTAAAATTTTCTAGTACTGCTTCTACTGTATTTCTATCCTCCAGATTTCGTTCAGCTTGTGTTTTAGCCTTCGACTCATTTACATTAAAAATTATAATATTCTTTTCTCTATTTTTTCTTTCCATCATCTCATATATCAAATCCTCCTGTTCTTTTTTATTTTTACCAGCATCAGAACTTGAACCCGCTACTAAAGTAGGCGGCATACAAGCATTAAGATTTTTCTGCTCCATCTTAACAATTTTTTTGTTCTAGGGCAACTATTTTACCAATTGTCTCTGAGCTTCAGTTCTGGACTACTAGTTCAAGTTCACTAAGTCTTTTTACAATATTGGGAATATTAAACATATTTTCTCTACATGTTGTACACACAAATGGCATAACTCTAGTAGCCATTAGTATAACTCGAATTTCGGACGCAGATATATTCCCACATGTTTTGCAAATTATCCTTTTACATATATCGCAAGGATAGCCAAAAAGTTCAGTTTTGCTTTCTTTAAAGACACATTGTTTGTTGCATTTGTAGCAGTCTGCATTTCCTCCCATTGTAAAGGCACAATATATAAGTGTGAAACACTCCAAGGATAAAGTGACAATAACAAGTGGCAACACTGCCGACTTTGTGTTGTTTACAATCAGAACAGCTGATTGTTTTGCACCTTTTTTATGAGCAAAAAAACAGTTCTTAACAACAAACTTCACATTCACCAGGGTCACCAGGCTTTAACAATCACTTGCAGATACTTTTCACTAATTAACTGTTGAAAAATTCACCAAAAATAACCTATTTCAATCACGAGGTAAATACATTCTTGCTGCAACGTTGCCAAATCAATAAAGTGCCCCATTTGATGGCGTACCCTGTATGCCAAGTTATACACGTGTGGAAAATATTTCTCTGTCCATAGCTTAGCAATAAGTTAGAAAATGACAGAAAACCGAATCTATAAATCAAAGCGAGATGGTTATTGTTTTGCGATGCCCTTGTCCCATTTGTATTTATCATTTAGTGTTAGCTATACCGTCTCAAAACAGTCCTGAAAATTTTTAAAACTTATTTGTATTTCTGTTAATGGTTGATATCAAGCGACGTCTTGAACGTATTTGATTGGCTTATTTTTACCTCACTCCTTACAAGGACGAATCGCAATCGACAACGGAAGGTGGGAAATTTGAATGATTCTTGACTCGTTTTCGAGTTATTGCATTTTAAACACATTAATATTGTAATAAAATCATATACCTTTTCTTTTCGACCAAAGTTGCAAAACCAACCCACCAAAGTCTTAATTCTTGAAACCGCTCGAGTTTTGGTTAATAACTTTGTTATTTCTCAACTTTATCTTACTCTATATTCAAAACCGACCATTTTTATCAAAATTAAAATAAGATTTGGTATACCCCTCGTATATCAATCCGAAAACGTTTCCAATTCATTTTACAACCCTGTGAACTCTGCTCGTTGCTGACAGCCGAATTAACGTCAGCAATGCTACGAAACTGCTCCCTCCTAAAATATTCATCGACGAAAATGGATCTCTGAAATTCGATTTTTGTCCCCGGAAACGAGATAGACGCTACACGGAGCCAACAGGGAATTGTCCCTCTCTAATGGATATAGTATTATTCTCCCGAAAATCTGGTAAAATACGCGCGACATTCGAACGATGTCGCGTGGCCCCGGCTTTATGAATAATAAAGAAAATCCCGAAACAGCTCCAGCGAAAAAAGGAGTTTCAATAGGAAGATTACAGTATCAGTAGTATAAGGAGCGGGGTCCCAGGACAAATGACCTTGAACGTCGTCAACGTACCAAATACTAAATAAAATACCCCATATAACGGGTGTTGTTGTTAGGCCTTTTTAACATTGTGACGACGTTCTAGGTGAATTCAGCAGAGAGATAGCGATTGGTCTTTAGCCAAGCTCTTGTAGCTCATTATTATAAATATGTGGTGGGAAATTTCCCTATATAAGGCCGCTATTAAGAGATAATTTTTAGTTAAGCACAAACATCTGTATAGAAATCATGTCAAGCTACAGTTCCATACCATATTCAGATATCGACAATTTAATGGAGAAAGAGTGTTTTGGCACAAACTCATCCTGTTCGTCGCCATGTTGGGAGTGGCAGTTTAACTAATGCAGAAATCATGAAAGAAACCAAATATTTGGCTGAAACCTGTTATTCTGCCAAGAACTTCAAAATTCCCGTAGGGCTTAGTATTGATAAAGATTATACATTCAAAGATGACCGTTTTGATACTTCAACCTTTTATATCAGTGCTTCTAGGATATTGGGTGAGGTAGTGATTATAGTACAGAGTTCAGAAACTTTACCTTATGTCTTTGTTTAGATTTGAAAGATATTGTGAATATTTATGAGTTGATAAATTTTAGGCTAAGATTACTTAAGGAAATAGATTTAAGGACTTTTTATGATGTATTAAAATATGTAAGTGTCTAGTACGACTGAAGATAATTGTTTAAATATAATCAAACAGTATTGTAATTTAAATATTACTGACTTATCTTATTATGTTAGAATATATTCATCTTAACCCGCATAAAGTTGTTGAGGATGTAAGTAATAAATGTATATAACTACGTATTTTTTGTTTTATTTATTAGTATAGACTAGCTTTTCATGATGGCCAGTTTTTTGCTAATCTGGTGCTGAAAATATACAAGATTATAGCGCTGAGTAGAACATTTTTGGAGGCTAAAGAATGGACTACTATTGGTTTAGGAAAGAAGTTTCAAGCTACCCAATACCTAGAAATTACTTGCAGGAATGAGACCATTCCGACTACGCCAAGCCCTGAGAATCCTAATGGATATTCCTATTTTTTAAATATGTGTGTAATTACTCTTGCTGTAGCATGTGGTATATTATTAGTAAAATTTGTATATATTATCGAAAAAAAGCCAATGTTCCGTATGGTTTAATAAATATTATATTATAATATATAAAAATATAGTCGACTTAGATTATTTAAAAATATAATATTCCAAGTCGGCTATTAGATAAACCCCTCAAATTTCTTCTGGATTCTGGCAGCCACACTTCTCTACTTAATCCTACGTTAGCTGAAAAATATGTTCCGAAACATATCATAATCAAGCCTAACCTTCTTAAAACATCATGTGGACAACAAACCACCAAATACGAAACACACATCCCTGCTTTCAAGGAGTTCCATTCATCTGAAAAAAGAATTTTCACCCTATTTGATTTCCATAGGTTCTTCGATGGGCTTATCAGCTTTCGTGATTTGCGAAATATGGGCTTCAACTGGAATCTACAAAGAGAATACCTTGAAAGGGTTAATATTAATATACCAGTATATGAGTGTTCACCATCTGATTATGACTGTCATAATATAACGCTTGGTGAGTATGAAATATTGAAAACAATAATTTCAGTAGAAGACGAAACTGATGGTGATTATTATATTCCTAAGACAGAAGTAAATCCTCGTTGTTATATTCCAGAAGATGTAACAAGTGTAAAAAATGGCAAAGGAGTAGTGGAAATACATAATTTAAGTTGTGAAGAAACTTATGCCAATCTAAGAAAACCCTTAAAAGCATACCCTATAAACGAGTTTGATGTGTTTGAAGGAAAATTCCAAGATAACTATATGTACCCTAGTCCACAAGATATAGAAAATCTACTAAGGATGGACCACCTGAACAGTGAAGAAAAAACAAAACTATTAAAATTGTGCAAAGAATTCCACAGAGTCTTTCAATATCCTGACCAACCACTTTCAACTACCACTCAAACGCAACACATTATTAGGACCAAAGATGAAGAACCAGTGTACACTAAGTCTTATAGATTCCCACAAATACATAAGAAAGAAGTTCAAGAACAAATCAATAAAATGCTGGAAGATGGAATAATTCAGAATAGTATTAGTCCATGGTCCAGTCCAATATGGATTGTTCCGAAGAAACTTGATGCATCTGGGACTCAAAAATGGAGAATTGTGATAGACTATAGAAAATTAAATAACAAAACTATCCAAGATAGATATCCGATCCCAAATATTGATGAACTATTAGAAGAACTTGGCAGAGCCCAATATTTTACAACTTTGGACTTAGCCAGTGGATTTCATTAGATAACAATGCATGAAAGCAGCATTGAAAAAACAGCCTTTTCCACAGTTTATTGTTATTTTGAATTCCTACGAATGCCGTTTGGATTGAAAAATGCACCTGCTACCTTTCAACGGATGATAAACGAAGAGTTAAAAGAACATATTAATCAAATTTGTCTAGTCTATATGGATGGCATAATCGTATTCTCCACAACTTTAGATGAGCATGTTCAGAACCTCAAAAAAGTGTTTAAAGTTTTTAACACACATAACCTTAAGGTACAATTAGATAAGAGCGAATTTCTAAGGCGAGAAACAGAATTCTTGGGACATATCGTTACTTCTGATGGTATAGAGCCTAGTCCACCAAAAACTGATGCAATACTTGAATTTCCAATGCCAAAGACTCATAAACAAATTAAAAGTTTTCTTAGTATGATCGGGTTCTACAGGAAAGTTATTAATAATCTTGCTAAAATTACAGTCATTAACAGTTTATTTAAAAAAAAGGAAAGAAAGTGGAACATTCAGAAGAATTTATACATGCAAATCTATTTTGTGTAACGACCCAGTTTTGATAAGGCCTGATTTCTCCAAAACATTTGTGCTAACAACTGATGCTAGTCAATACGCAATTGGTGCCGTATTAAAGCAAGAGGGCAAACCAATATGCTATGCTAGTAGAACACTGAATCCAAATGACATTAATTATTCAGTGACAGAAAAAGAACTACTTGCCATAGTATGGGCCGTAAAATATTTTAGGCCATACCTTTTTCGACGGCATTTGGCTGAAATGGCTGGATAACCTTAAACAACCCAACGCCAAATTAGTCAGATGTAAATTACTCCTATCAGAGCATGCTTATGAAATTGATTATATCAAAGGAAAAGAAAACACAGTTGCAGATGCTTTGTCAAGAAATCCAATCACCAATCAAGAGAGTAACTCCCTTTTCAATGAAACCGGAGATTCAGACGAAGTTATAAGACAATTCATGGGAGAAAAAGAGACCAACGTCACCACTACTATACATTCAGCAGACAAAATGCCTATATTATCTTTACCCTATTCCAAGACACCACTAAACCATCATAAAAACCAAATGATTATAGAAATTTCGGAATCCTCTGTACCACTTTGCATTCAAGAAAAAATATTCGGTAACCAAAGGTATTTCATTAATCTTCGAAGACGCTCAACTTGGCTGACTGATGTAATATCGGATAATGACAAACAGGATAAAATGAATTATCATCACGTGTATAAAACAAGACATAGAGGCATAACAACAACTATTGACTCTATAAAGAGAAGCTACTATTGGCCAAACTTGGACAAGGATGTAACCAACTACATAAATAATTGTACTATATGCCAGAAAGCTAAATATGAACGAAACCCAACTTCGAATTTCAAAAGGTTCCTATAGGGTCAAAACCATTTGAAATAATTCATCTGGATACCTTATACATCTCTAAAGAAAAATATTTGACAGTAATTGATACCTTTTCTAAATTTTCACAAGCATATCCAATACCTGGGGTTAATGCTGTCCATGTATTAGATGGACTATTGATATTTATATCTCACTATGGACTTCTCCAAGTCATAGTTTGTGACAACGGAATTGAATTCAACAATAATTCATTTTTGGATTTTTGCAAACTGCATAAAATCGAGATTCACTTTACAACACCAAGAAATCCTAATTCTAATAGCTATGTGGAAAGATTCCATTCTACGTTATTGGAACAAATAAGGACCAAAATACAACACAATGCTAAAGAGTCATTAAGTAATCTGGTAAAATATGCGTTGTTGCACTACAATAATTCAATCCATTCATCAACAAATTTCACCCCATTTGAAATAGTCACTGGACATTTTAATTCAAAAGATCCTTTTGACATTCAAGAAGAGGATATAGTCTCAAAATACGTAACAGATCATAAAAGAAAACTGAAGGAGAAATATGCAAATCTAAATGCCAAATTTAATGCTACAAAGGACCAAGATTTACAAAAAGCTAATGAATCAAGGAAAACTCCCATATCTTTAAACCCCGATGATGAAGTTTATCACAAACAAGAAACTCGTGACAAGCTAGCAATGAAATATATGAAAGTCAACCGTGTAGCAAAAACAAAACATAAAATTAAAACATCAACATCCAAATATTCCAAGCATAATATAAAGAGACGCAAAAAATATTAACACTTCTTTCTCTTTGTTTCAGAATGAAGTTTACACTAGCTCTCTCATTATTCCTTCTCTATAACCAACATATAACTGCAACTATTCAAGAATTAACCAATCCCATCTTGCCCCTTCTTTTAAGTAACTGTAAAATAATGTCAAGCAAACATACGTTTGTAAGTTTTATTAACACTACTGACTTCTTTGAATTGTCAAATACCCTTAAATCTCAACTCACCTTTATTACCACAAATAAAAATGATAGCATCATGTCCAATGAATTAACTAAACAAGCCTGGTCATTATTGAATCAAATAGATCATTTATTGCAAGTGATTAATCCTAATATTAGGAAAAAACGCGGTCTCATTAATATCGGAGGTACGATATCTAAATGGTTATTTGGAACCCTTGATCACGAAGACGGTGAAAGGATCAATTCTGTGTTGAATCACTTAGATAAAAATGATCAGTTTCTTACGGAGAAAATTAATGATCAATTATCCATTGCTCAAGATTTAATGACAAAAACCAATCTTCAAATAAGATCTAATGTTCTAGTAACAATGCAACTTATTACCAAATATCAAGAGAATATTAATGCAATAAACGCTTTGAATTTAATAATCAACTCTCTTGTTAGCCTAGACAATTTTTTAAATCAACTTATAATGCTATAACGTTTGCCTATCTAAACAAGGTTCATCCAACCTTTCTTTTGCTAAACGTTTCAAAGTCAATGATAAAGCAAATGTCATCCCTTTACCGCAAAGACCAACTAGTAAACTTGAAAAATCTACATAGTTTTTACAAGTTCTTAGGTATTCAACTTACCTTTAACAAAGAGAGAATAATCTTCTTGATTCACTACCCTTTGTTGGACCCTGTCCAATTTCAATATTTCTTTATGTATCCAGTTCCTATTCAAAATAGAATCATACCACCTCCTAAACCCTACCTAGTCCTCAATGCAAAAATGAAGACATACCAATATGAAGAGGAACCATGCGAAAAGATAGAAGACACCCACCATTGCAAGAACCACCTAGAACTTAATGAAGATTGTGTTGTAAATATAGTTATCACAAACAGAGCCACCAACTATAGCACTATACCAGTACAGTTTGAAGATTAATAAAAATGGTGATTGCTATTTTAATGGACATTATCTTTAGACAATTTGCTTACTTTAATTTTACTCGTAAATTATCTGTTGGTAAAACATCTTATAAACATTAAATTAGGAACTTATCTTTTAGACCATATTTAATCTTATGCTGATATTATGATTATTAACTTTTTATCAATATTGAATAATATAAATACGTTAGAAAATAGGATAATATCATACAGTGAACTGCTAAACGTCGTAATGTTACTTTGCGAATCTGTATCCGTGTGTCAATAGATTCGCATTAGAGAACCTGCATAGTTTTATTGGCAGTCTATTACCAAGTATAATTTAAGAGTTTTAATTAAGTTTCTCATATTTTTGGAAACACAATTTAATTAACAACGTAACTAGCGTCCGACGATGGCCGAGTCTGCAATGCAGAGGATTCTATAGCATGGTAAGTTCTGTAATGCAGAGGATTTATCAGCTGTCACTTGTCATTCATCTTATGCCACGCCTTAAATATTTCGTAGCCCGGGTCGGCCATGTTTGCAGCTACGTAAGCCATCAACTGTCATTTGTCAGCTGTCATCTATCATCTGTCACTTGTCATCTGTCAACTATCTGGTGTCACGCCTTAAAAATGGCGTAGCCCACGTGAGCGATTTTTTGCTACTGCGCACCTCCTCCGCGGCGGAGGTTGCAGAACCCGTCATTTACATCTACTCTCCGATAATTGCCAACGACTTCTTAGGCTTATGATGACAGGTGCCATGAAGTTCGACAGCGTGCCTAAACGGCCTTATTTTGTCCTGGGACCCCACTTTTTATACTACTACTACTGGTATCGATGCAGAGGTGTTACTCATATCCCGTCTTATTGGCGCTCCGTTAAGCTTTTAATTTTTAAACACCAGCTGATCGATATTCTCTCCAAGCAGGATACCATATACGATTTGAATACCACTGCGAACTGTCTGCAAAGTATTTTCTTCCCAGTAAGTTTCATTCCTGTTCAATCGGAGCTAGATCGGGAAATAATGCAGGACAGGGAAGCACATTAACGTATTAGTGCATTATCGGAAGTTTTTTCAAGTAGAATATAATGAGTTCTAACCCTAAATTTTCCATTGAGAATAGATCGGGTGCGTGTAAAGACCAGGGAAGCACATCAACATGCATAATCAAGGATTTTCAACACTGTGTAAGCATGATATAATAACCCAAACTGAACCTTAGTTTGGCCAAAGGAAAAGGGCTCGTAAGTCTTCTTCCATTCATATTTAATTGGGGAAAGATGAGGAGAGCGTGGAGGCCAGGGAAACACATTAACATGCCGCTCTCTCATATGTATATGACTGTCCATATTGGACACGAAATATGAAATAAATTTGTTATCCACTTTCTTACTCTACGTAAGCTCGAGCAAACAGACTCTCGACAAACCCCGGCATCCGTCGAACACACAAAAGTAATAAGAATTCTCGGGTGAAACCGCGATTACGTACCGCAATGAATTTTCCGGAGCGAGAGCGGCCCGAGGAATTTTCCGGAGAAGGTATTTACCCGGGAAACTTCAGTAATTACGTGCAAAGTTGGTTTAGAATGAAAGATAGTTGCGGCACGCACACAAACTTCAAAGGTCCTCGTTAGACGCGCGCCGCGCACCGTTTCCGTCGCCATAACCACTTTCATTAGACCTTATCTGCTGGCGTAGTTGGGTTAGTTCGGAAACTAGTTTTAAGGGAGCCGGGGAGTCGAAAAGCTCGCATCCCAAATAGGAAATACAATTTTAGGCTAATGTATACACGTATTCATCGGTTTAACCGTTTGTTGTAATATTCTTTGTTGATTCAACACATTCATGTTCAAACCTGTCACCGATTATAACAAGCACATGTTTGTAAACTTCCTCGAACTTATCATGGTGATGAGCGATCTCGTTCCTGAATATTATTGACGAGTAATTATCACCTTCTTAATATTTAATATTCCTTTTCAATTTTCTAATTACACCATTTATACATGTTCTGGGTGCTGGGTGTGTATTTAGTATAAGGTCAATTAACTAGTGCATTTGTAATTTCGTTATATACTTTATAATAAACCAATTTAAATGTTAAAAAGAGTCTTATCACCAGTATCGAAATAACAAATACAAAAGTCCTCCTATTTTGGAATGTAAATGCAATCCTACGAAAAGAAACAGTAATTCCTTCTCGTTCTCGCTCGTTTATTCCTGTTTATACATCAACTTGGATTAGACTAGCACCGTCGTATTACTTTGTCGTCGTGACGAATTTAAACACGTACAAAACACAACACGGAAAAAGGGCAACGGTTTACGCTCGACACGTCCTTTATTCTTGAGAAACGTTGTAAATGGAGTCTATATTAGGTATATAAAGCGTATTTTCGTTTAGATAAAAATTTAATATATTCGGTCTGATTGGCGAAATCATGTAGATGGACCTCCCACATCACAAGATAGTTGTTCTTTCTATATATAAGTCTACCAATGCGGTAATGATTTGATTATGTTCCAGTTTTGTAGTATAAGTTGCTATTATCCACTATGTGTTAGTAGTGTGTTAAAGAGAGCGAGTCCTCAGAGGGGGATTCACTCTCTTTGAATTACTGAGGAGTCTCTCTCTTACTGAAATAAATTTGTGCCTCCCTGTAGAATCTTAATATATTTTCCCTCCTTTTCTACTCTTAATAATTTTCCCCTCCTTTCACCCTATAATGCAACCTTGTTAAATTACGCTTCGGTTTTCGGCCGATGAACACTCCGCCTACTGAGAAGGCTCTGACTATGAAATAAGGTGTTATCTTTTGTATAACCTTGAGCCTTAACCTAGCCTTTATTCCCCACTTATATTCTTATTATAAAACTAGTAGCTTAGGGTTCTCCACCTTAACTCAAAATGTGTAAAGTTATTTTATGGTTGATCTTCTTAAGGTGAAGAAGGAAAGGTATTACTTTGAGAAAATAGTTATGTTCAAAGGAAACCCTAGGGAAATGTGGAAGACTTTGAAGAGTGTGGTTAGCATGGGCTGTCCCAATGCTCCAAATTATATAATTTTTGATTTTGACAATGAACAAAAAATTGTTGTAGATTCTTTCGAAATTGCTGAAAATTTTAATTCCTATTTTGTGAATAGTATAGTGAAAATCCATGAAAGCATGCAAAATGGGCCTAGTTGGACTAATCTGGATGCCAACTTATGCCTTGGAATTTCTAACTTTAAACTGTTGACCATGTCTGAAGCTCAAAAAATAATTAGTAAACTTGATAATAAATGTTCTGCACATGAAATATTAAATGCTAAGATTTTGAAGTCTATATTTGGTACTATTGGACATGTTATGTTGGATCTCCTAAACACATCTTTAAGAACTGGTAAAATACCAGATAAATTAAAGTGTAGTACAATTGTTCCTGTGCAGAAGGTCGTCAATACTATAAATGCAAATGAGTTTCGTCCAATAAATACATTACCCATTAGTTATTGAAATGGCAGTATATGACCAAATTTTAAAGCATATCTCAGAAAATGAAATTTTAATAAATAACCAATCTGGGTTCCGTCGTGGACACTCATGCGAATCTGCTCTTCAATTAACACTTTGTAAAATTAAAACTGATCTTGATGATAGCAAATATGTGGTGGGTGTTTTCTTGGACCTAAAAAAGGCCTTTGAAACTTAAGATAGAAGTATTTTGCTGTCTAAACTTAGAAATTATGGTATTGTAGGTAATGCTTTTGAATGGTTTGTGGATTATCTGCGTAACAGAAGGCAGAAAGTCAGATTTAATGGAAGGGTTTCTGGGGAAATGAGCAATAACATGGGAGTACCACTGGGAAGTGTATTGGGGCCTCTGTTTTTTATTTTGTATACCAATGATATAGGTATGATTGCGGATTAAGAATTCACACACCTTTTGGCATGATTGTAGTGATAGTGACCTCAATAAAGCATTAGAAAAAATCGGTAGGGTATTGTCACAAATAGATATTTACTTTAAAATAAATAAACTTAAACTAAATGTGTCAAAAACATTCTATTTTATGTATCTAGTTGCCTAATTAGCTAGAATACTATATTTTATACCTACCTCTATTATATTACACTAGTATCTAAGAGCTTTCTTTGGTTCAAATACTCTCTTTATTTTTCTATTTTTTAAATATCTAACTGCTTAATTTTGGCAAAATACTAAGGACATTTTATATGCCTATCTATATGATTTTAAATTTTTATTCTCCCTCATTTGTAGAGTACCTACCTATAGAAATAACATTATATCAAGATCTTCCATTTATATTACTGCTTGCAACCTTTAAATCTTAAACTTCTGCTGTAAATGCTTCTGCAGTTAAGAGGCCATCGTAATTTTGATATACACCTTTTGGGCAATATAGATCCTTAATGAAAAATTACATACAAATTCTGAATCGATATTCTCATTCGCTGTAAAACTCCCTTTAATTTGATATATAACTTGATATATTTTTAAGCGATTTGAAGTTAACACCTATTTGGCACTCTAGTTCTTCTATGAAAAATGTCATAAAAATTCTGAATACATTTTGAAGCGATTTTAAGTTTACGCTTTTTAGGCACTATAGTCTATAGTTCCCATATGATAAATGATATAAAAATTCTAATTCATTGTAAAATTCCCATTAATTTGATATATAACTTGACATATTTTGAAACGATTTTAAGTTTTGGGCACTATATGAAAAATGATTTAAAAATTCTGAATCGATTTTCTGATTCGTCGTAAAATCCCCTTTAATTTGATACCAAATTCGATACATTTTCAAATGATTTTAAGTTAGCGTCTTTTTGTCACTAAAACTCTTTCATACCTTATACAAAAATTTTGTTTCGATTTTCTGGTTCGCTGTAAAATTCTCTTTAATTTGATGTATAACTCAATGCATTTGGAGCGATTTTAAGTTAGTGCCCTTTTCGCGCCCGGCGTAGTAGACCAGAATTGGTTTTTCTCGAAAACTACAAGAGTTAGATCTGCGCAAATAGTGCCAAAAGTGCCCTCTCGACATCCCGATCGATAACCAACTTTCAGAAAATATGTATTTGACAAAAAACATGGTTAAGGTTATTTTGGGTAATGACTTAGGCAAAAAACATAGCTTTTCTTAGTACCCATTTTGGTTTGCAAAATATTTTCTAAAATATCTATATTGGATCGAGTGCCTCCTATCATCATAAGGGATATATCGATTCGAATGCTTTCTCTGTCGCATGCATGGTCTCGCACTTCACACACATATGCATAGTTGGGCAAAGAGTTAAAATTTTGATATTGGTACGGGGTAGATAGAGTAGGTCACGTGGTGTTCAATATATAAGCTTATTTTAAAATTATTTAAATTTACGGCCCGTCTTGAAAATCAATGTAAAGCATAATATTGTAATGTAACGGTCGCTGATAAGGACTAGATGACATCCAGTGTCACAGAACCCCGCCTTCTATACTACTAATGTCATCATCTCTTTTCACCGGCATAAATTCGTGACAATATTCGTTATTAAAATCATCTCTAGATAAAAGGATTTTAAATAATCGCTAATTCAAATAATTCGATGCGCTGCAAATGTAGTAAAAATAGAGAATTAAATGCATATTTAATTGTATTTTCCGTTGATGGGGTGTTTTCTGTATTATGGTGTTTACAACTAAAAGTAAATATCGGAAGGTTGTAGAGCTAAGTCCTCAACTAAGTATCAACAATGAAATTATTGAATTTGTAATATGTATAAAATATTTGGGACTACAACTTGATAATTTGCTTAATTTTCAGAATCATTGTGACTATATTGAGAAGAAAATTTCAAAAAAATTATTTTTCTTTAGTAGAATATCAATTAGTCTATCCTATGAGATTAAATTAATGGTTTATAATACTATTGTTCAGTCACATTTTGATTATTGCTCCTCAGTATTGTTCTTATTTAATTTAAATCAGACAAATAGGCTTCAAAAGCTGCAGAATCGGGGCGTGAGGATTATTTTACGAGCACATATACTTACACCAATATCATTAATGCTTAATTCTTTAAATTGGCTTTCTGTTGAGAATAGACTTTATACATTTACCATAACATTGATTTATAAAATTTTGAATAATTTGGCACCATCCTACTTTACTCAATATGTTAGTTTTAATAGAAATATACATGGTAATCCTACACGTAATAATGACAATATTTTTATATCAAGGACTAACTTTAAGAGCACCATGAATTCACTGTTTTTTTGGGGATTTAATGAATTTAACAACCTGCCACCTGAAATAAAGAGGCAACCCTCACTTCGACTTTTTAAAAGGATGCTAAAGTTTCATGCGCATGGGAGAAATTAGTTATATGAAACCTGGTAATTGTGCAATAATCATTTATTTAATTGTATTAAAATAAGATTTTTTTCTTCTTGTCATTGTTGGCTTAGTCTAACATAAATTAGTTGGATAAATCAAGTGTTAGATATAGTAAGCAAAGAATTTTTTTAAATTGAGACTTTGTTTTGTGTGTATATTAGGTGTATACCCATTTCATTTCACCATAAGTGCTATTTTCAATGTTTGGCAGAGTGGAATTAAAGGAAACGAAAAAGCAGATTACCTAAGAAAATATTCCAGCAAACCAGTAATTGGATTAGATGAATAACCAATTCTAACTGCTTCAGCACCTAAATGTTTTTATCATTCAAAGTCACCATCTATGTGGGCGCTTTTGAATGTACTTTATATGTACAATAATATTTTTATGAATGAATAAATAAATATTTTATTTAACTTTGTTTTACTATATATATTTTATTTCTTACATTTCCTAATACATACATACGTTCCTATAATATAATTTTAACATATTATATTCTAATACAAACTTTACTCTGTCTTTGGTTTTTAAGAACTCGCTAAAAACTTGTACAACCTTTTTACAATACTCTGCATGTTGCATATAGTTTTTTTTTTTTTTTTTTTTTTCTTTATTCCTTTTTTACAATATTATAATAATTGTATAGGATCTGTCATAAAATTACATTGATAAAGTACATAAAATTGAAGGTAACAACAAATACAATAGTTACAATAAACAAACTAGGTAAAACTATTAAACTCTTCTAAAGTATAAGGACAAATCTCGACCAGGTAATCTTTTAGTGTCCTTCTAAATACTGCGAATGATTTAGCATTCTTTATTTCACTTGGCAGTCTGTTATAGATCTCAAGGCCCCCAACTGTGGGTAAACTTTTACTGATATTCAACTTTTTAAAAGGAATACATAAATCACTTTTGTTTCGCGTGAAATGATGGTGAATATCTTGGTTTTTAGAAAAAAAATGTTGGTTTTGATATACGTAAACACAAGCCTCCAATATGTAAATACCTCTCAAAGGTAAAACCTTATTTTTCTTAAAAATTTCTCTACAGGAAGTTACATTAGAGACTCGCATAATACATCTTAAAATCTTCTTTTGTAAAACAAATACTTCCGGCGCCATCGTACTATTTCCCCAAAAAAGAATTCCATATTTTAGCCGAGAATATACCTCACCATAATATACATTCAGCATTGAATCCAGACCCAGCACCTCCCTTAGATTTCTAAAAAGATATAATATTGAAGATAGCTTTGCTTTTAAGGCAGAACAGTGACTTTTCCAATTTAAAACATTGTCAATGTGTAAACCCAGGAAACGCACAGATTTTACTTCCTCTAAATTTTGGCCATCTATATTTAGACTTGTCTGAATATTTGCTCTATTTTGCACTGTATAAAACCTAATATAGTTTGTTTTAGAATTATTTAAGTATAGATAGTTACTACAGAACCACTTATCTATTTGTTTCAATGTGTCATTGCATATATTCTCAACCATATTAGCTTGCTTATCCGATATAATAAGAGATGTATCGTCTGCATAGAGAATAGCAGACACAGAGGCATTTAAACACGTCTCAATATCATTTACGTACAGAAGGAACAGCACAGGGCCCAATATAGAACCCTGTGGTACCCCCATCTGCACATCAACCCTACCAGAGAAAGCTCCGTTCACCTCAACCAGCTGTTCCCTATTATTCAAAAAGGATTTAACCCATTCTAAAGCAGGGCCTCTGACGCCATAAACCTCCATCTTATACAACAACCGATCATGAAGAACACAATCAAATGCCCTGCTAAGGTCGCAAAAAACCCCCACAGGGCACTCACCATCCTCCAAACGATCGGTCATCTTACTACAAAAATCTAACATCGCGGTGTTAGTCGATTTACCGCATCTAAAACCATGCTGATTGTTTGTCAATACTTTGTTGTTATCAATGAAAGATTCCAAGCGAGATAAGAAACTATATTCAAATATCTTACTCATACTCGGTGATAATGCTACAGGCCGATAATTCTCTGCTTTATTTTTGGCGCCTTTTTTATGTATTGGAATTACCTTATTTATTTTAAGCTGCTCAGGGAACTGGCCAGTACCGAATGACAAATTTATTATGATGCACAGTGGTTCGACTATACAGTCTGCGACCTGCTTTAATAAATATGTGGGTACCTCGTCTACTCCTGACGATTTTTTATTTTTTAGTTTTACTTTTATAATTGAATGTAGTTCATTATGCGTAATAGGGCTTAGAAATAAAGAATTTGGTATTTTTAAATTATCGATTGATGAATATGTTTAATTTTTTTTTATATTTTGAATAATCTCGGAGGGAGCATTCTTAAAAAAGTCAGCAAAGTAGTTTGCAATTTCGTTATTTTCCACTAATATATTTGAACCATCCTGTAGTTCGTAAGTCATTTCTTTACGTTCCTTATTAGTCAATTCTTTGACTATATTCCAGGATGCCTTAGATTTATCGTGGGATTTATTTATGTAGTTTTCATAATGTATTTTTTTGCTGTTTTTTATTAATTTATTATGTTTTCTTTTTTGCTTTGAGTAGTCTTCACTAGAAATAAAACCATCTTTCTTAAGTTTAAATAAATGTCTCAAGTCCATACTAGATTTTTTTACTTCTGTCGTAACCCAATTTTTTTTATCAAACTTTTTAATTTCTCTTGGAGGAAAATGACTATTAAAATAATAAATAAATGTATGGTAAAATTTATTAAAAGCCAAGTCCACATTAGAGTAAGAGTTTAAAAAGGTCCAATTCTGAGCCTTTAAATTATTTTTAAAATCATTTATTGATGTAACATTAAAACTACGTTTTTTAATTATTGAGTTGTTTGACTGTTGTTCTGGCATTTCTGTCTTAACTAATAGAGTCTTGTGATCAGATATTATATTATCCTGAACAGAACATCTAAGCTTAACATTAGTGAAAATCAAGTCTAAAATACTACTATCACGAGTAGGCTCATTAACAACATTATATAAATTATAAGATGACAACATAGTATTAAGTTCTGTATATTCCCCAGGACATAGTGTTGGGTCTACATTAAAATCACCTGTTAAAATAATTTTAGCGTTCGGCCTATATATGGATCCAAGTGCTAAGTCCAAGTTAGAAATAAATAATTGAAAACCCCCTCTTTCCCTGCCCGGAGATCTATAACAAACTAAAAGATGAACCTTACCAAGTGTAGGGGTTTTGTAGGTAATACCACATATTTCAATACATTTTTCCATGCAGTATCTAGAAAGATCAATATCCTCGGCTTCTATGCTTTGTTGGCACCAAATAGCAACACCCCCTCCGCGATGATTTGACCTAGAAAAACTTGATATATTTGAAAAATTCAAAAAATTTAAATTAGTCACCGATTCTGGTCGAGACCATGTCTCTGTCAAACAAAGAAAATTAAGGTTAAAATTACTATTACATAAATATTCAGAAGTGATTAAATTAATTTTTTCTACATTTAAAGACTGACAATTTAATAAAAGCAAGTTACTTGCAGCATCGGTTACTTCTTCAGCAGTGCTCTGGGATTCCGATGAAAAAACCTAGACACATGAGCTCCTCGGGGCCATATATCTGATCTCATTGCATTGTCTAGGTTCTGCAAATCAATTGACACCTTATACGATGCATAGTAGTCCGGAAATTTGGAGTAGTTTGTCTCTTCTACCTTTACTTCTGCGAAGACAGTCTTAAGGAATTCCTCCAAATGATGGCTTGTATGTGATGGGTCAAGTCTGGATACATATAAGTATGCTTTTTTATGCGCTGCTTTTAGCCTACCGTTAACCGTGTTACCTATAATTTGTGGCTTTGGCTTGCTGCGTTTTCTCGTATGGACCACTGTGCGCCATGGTCGTTCATCGTGGGTTTCGCTAGACTCGCTACCATTATGTTGGGTTATATTTGTCCTTTTCTCTTCTGACGCCTCATGGGTATTGGTCTCCTTTTTTTGGTTGTGAGAACTTTGTTCGGTTTGTCTCAGTTCTCATACCTCAGCACATCTTGAGCTTCAGTGTCAATTGATGATCTGGGGATGATATACCTTCTTCATCGTCAAAATCTTCTTCATCATTATTCGAATCATATATAATAATTTCAAAAATATCTATAATTGATTTAGTTTCTTCCTTCACAATTGCTCTTTTTTTACTATATTTTATATTAATGTACTCAGAATGACTTCTACACAATGGGCAAACATTATTACTTTTTAACCATTTTGTTAAACAATCTAAACAAAATTTGTGATTACAAGAATTTGGTGTGCAAATTTCTTTTATTTATTTATTTAGACAAAGTTAATACAAATATATAGTACAATATTACAAAATATAAATTAAAAAGTATATTGTTTACACAGAAACCAGCTTATCTAAGCGAGTCCCCACCAAAAGTGACCATATGCAAGCAACTACCTAAAAAACATGTAACATTCAATTGTTCAACTTCACCGCTCTCCCCGCAAGTAGTCTCTTAGCCTCCCCTTAAATAGTCTAAAGGTTGGTAAACCCTTAAGAGCTGTGGGCAAAGCATTAAAACTTATTAGCCCCTTGTGATACACAGCTTTTTCAGAACAAGCTCTATTTTTATTTGTAACATAAAAATTGTCTCGATTTCTTGTTAAATATTCAAGAATAGCTCTATACGTAATTAATTTATTAGTCTGCTGTCAGCCCATTCTTTATCCTATACCCAAAAATCATGGTTTGATACTTAATGCACTTTTCGATTGGAGCCAATTTAATTTTTCCAGCATATCAGTTATATGTGTGTCTCTCCCTTTCTTCAATATTATTGGCATAGCCCTATTTTGTAATTTTTGGAGACGGATTATCTCATTTTGTTTGGCCATGAAAAGTATTGTTCCACTCTAGACTATGTGTGGTAAAATCAGTGTATTATATATTATAATTCTAGTCCACTAATAGAGTGATGTGGATACTCTTGATAGGAAATTAACATTTCTTGATATTTTGTTAATAATATACAGAATATGTTCCTTAAATGTCAACGAATTATCAATTATAAAACCCAAGTACTTAACTTGTTTAACTACCTCTATGCAGTCTGTACCTATTTGAACTTTTATTCCATTTTGATTACTTTGATATTGATTCTGGTAACCGGAACTACCAATCAACAAAAATTTTGTTTTCTTAACAATAAGTTTTAAACTGTTATTATTAAGCCATAACTGCACTTGCTGAAGTTCCCAGTTAATTTGATGTAATAAACTTTTAAGATATTTTGAAACTTAATAAAGGAGTGTATCATCAGCAAGTGGATTGAACATTCTTCAGTTACCGAACCTATGTCATTGATATACAGCAAGAACAATAATGGGCCAAGATTACTATCTTGAGGGACGCCAAAGGATAGAAACAAATAGTTAATTGCACTTCACTTGTATTCTTTTTTTGAAGTAACTGTTTCTGAATTGACTCTCTTGAGTACTCGATTTCTTAATTTGAGTTCTTCCATAAAAAACTAAACTGTAAAATGAAAAGACACATAAAGAACTGCTGGTTTTGTTAAGTTTATTTAAGAGTGAAGGCGAAAAGTCTGGGTCGGTTGAAAGTCGATATAACGCAACGTCAACATATAGAGGGAGGCATACTTATTTCATGATGAGAGAGGCTCCTCAGTAATTCAAAGAGCCGCGTCCTCACGGAGGGGTAAAATACCTCCTACATGAGGACTCACTCTCTTTAACACACTACTTGTGTTCTATATGTATAAACCCTATCCAATAGCAAATGTGCATACACAATTAGAATTCGATCCCTTTTCTACAACTGAATCTTATCTTCCTCTGCATTGCTTATTTAATAACACCATATCACCTTTTATGACATAGATGGCGCCTTCATCACAAAACTATTTATTATCAGTATAAACTAAGACAATTATTCTAAATAATTGGATAATAAAAAATGAACTGCTGTTGGTTTAGATAAGATATTTCAAAAAACTCGGTGCCTAGAAATTAATTGCAAGAATGAAATTGTATAGATCCTTCTTCAGCGATGATGTGGTGGTCATTCACCTTTAAAACCTCTGTATTTCCAGTTGGTTGATACTTTTTCCAAACTCAAATCAATTATAACAATTTTTAAGTCACACTAAGCTCTTACAACTCTATGGCAATGGTTTACGTTCGACAAAGCATATAAAGCAAATTTAATACATAGGAAGCATTACAAAGAGACAAATTAGCACATGACCTCCTACTAAAGGAGCATTAGAAAAAAATAACCAAAGAATTGCCTCCACGCGATATTTATCTTACAGCAGAAACCCTTGGCAATAAGCAAACAACACAATAGCCCATTAATTTTGGGAGCTGAAACGTCTGGAGTTCGTGCTGTAAATAAGTTAAGAAAAGGGATCCTTTATTAAACGCATTAACCCTTAAAAAATTTGTTGGATGAATGGATAGTTGTCGTGTGGCACATGCAACGGGATGAAGCAGTTCCCACCGATCTTTACTAGAGCAAGGAACATCACAAGGTCCAGTGGGTATCGCTTAGCTCAAGGTCGTACGATGGTGGGGGAGGATTAGAACAGACCTTCTTCCACTACTTACGAATTTTAAAATTGGGTACGAATTGAATACGAATTGAAAGTTTCTGACAGATGAGTAATGCAATACTTTACTCTACTTAACCGAAATCTTTATGACAATGATGGGAACCTGCCAGGAAGACATAGGAAGATAGAGAATTACTAAAAGAGTTACGTAAAACTTTACCTAATGCTTTTGAAAGTCATACAATACTTACATAGTGTCATGCTTTGCTAGGGTATGGAAGTTTTATGTAAGTAAGTAGGGCGGCACTTGGGGGTGGGAAAATTTTGATGACCGTGGGAAAAGCTGTCTGTCTATCTAAAAAGCTGTCTTGAAAGGCAGCTTGTCGACTTGGGCTAACAGCCCCTCATTGCCATCAATACAGCCCCTCGTGAGGGGCTGTATTGAGCGGCTTTGGCGTAACGCGGTCTAAAATTCATTTTTCCCATTTGCTAGATTTTTTTTTTCAGTTTCAAGGGCATTTTAAGGTTATTCTAACTCAAACTAACCCAATCAAACTCAAACTAACCTAACTCAAACTCAACACAAACTAACATAAACTAACACAAGACTGACACAATACAAACACAAGACTAACACATGACTAACCCAAACTAACACAAACAAATACATATACTAAGAAACCTTTTTTTTTAAGTTTTAGGGGTGTCCTAAATATGCTCTGTACCGAG